>JAXIVJ010003257.1:0-96520 GCA_036785665.1 Chirona hameri | reverse complement strand
GTACAGACGGTAATGCAGATGAGAGTTATATACCGTACAGACGGTAATGCAGAGAGTTATATACCGTACAGACGGTAATGCAGAGATTTATATACCGTACAGACGGTAATGCAGAGAGAGTTATATACCGTACAGACGGTAATGCAGAGAGAGTTATATACCGTACAGACGGTAATGCAGATGGTGGCGAAGCAGCAACAGCAGCAGCCGCCGCCGCGCCGGCGGCGACATTCCAGTGTTCCAGTGTTCCAGTGTTCCAGTGTTCCAGTGTTCCAGTGTTCCAGGCGTTCCAGTGTTCCAGTGTTCCAGTGTTCCAGTGTTCCAGTGTTCCAGTGTTCCAGTGTTCCAGGCGTTCCAGTGTTCCAGTGTTCCAGTGTTCCAGTGTTCCAGTGTTCCAGGCGTTCCAGGCGTTCCAGTGTTCCAGTGTTCCAGTGTTCCAGTGTTCCAGTGTTCCAGTGTTCCAGTGTTCCAGTGTTCCAGTGTTCCAGTGTTCCAGTGTTCCAGTGTTCCAGTGTTCCCGTGTTCCGGCGGCGGTGGCGTGCAATGCTCCGATTTAGCCGCCTCCTCGGAACGCTATGAGTGCACTGCAAGCCGAGAAGACATCTGACGATAGGGTGCACTCGATCACGCGCGCTCACGAGTACCACACACGCCAGTGCCGACTGCTGGACGACGTACCAGCCGGGTGGCGTGGTGTGGTTTGGCGAACATCGGCAACACCTGCTGCATGAATACTGTGTTGCAGGTTTTAGCGCACATCTAGGACCCCATCAACTACTTCGTCAGTGGGCTCTTCCGTGAAGACCTCAACAGGAACTCTACCAGCCGGAGAAATGTCGCCGAGGCGGTCGCGCAGTTGCTCGACGTTATATGGTCGCAGAAGTTTCGATATGTACTCTCCACACCGGTTCCTCGAAGACTGCGGGTCTCATCGTCCCGGTACAGCGTTGTGTTTTGTTAATTGTTTTTCTAAGAATGCCAGAAGTGTTCGACTGCTTTTGTTTGTTGTCGATTGCTTAATGTGGCACACAGGCGATTCGAGTACCGGTCCGGTACCGGTCCTCGAGTACCGGTCCGGTACATAGACTTCGTGAAGTTAGCAGCGCATCATTTGCGCGCCATTTTTCTTTCAGTTATTGTGCATCGGAACCAATAGCTAGCTAGCTTGTAGTTCCGCGTTCGCCGTTTATGTTATTGTGTGGGCACTGGCGGATCCTATTGAATTATTTAACATATGATATATTGACTGCAAGTGCATAATGACACCCACTACCTAACAAAACAGCATGTCAACTTTTTACACAGATTATAAACACTAAATATTTTACAATCACTACAATATAATCGGTGTTACTGTCTCAACCTCAAGTAAGTGTTACCATCATATCCTGTGTGGATATGAGAGTTATCTGCAGTTATTTATTAAAAAAATATGCATCAAAAAGTAGCTAGTATTGCTAGAAAATGTCCACGGCACAGAAGGTAAGTATCTTACCACTGCGCCGAGTTGCTTCCCCTTAAATTTAACACAAAACGGGCATTGCGCAGTTAAATGTAGCATACGCGCAGGAAAAGTCAACGACTTTACAATGCGGTACTGCCATATTTATCCTAATGAAGCCATATCCTTCAAAAAGCGAAGGAGGTAAATACAAACAATTATTAATAACATGTGTTATTGAACCTTTATATTGTTTGTTTTGAATATATCCTGTTGTATAAACAAAATAAAAATATGAAGAAAGCAATCATGAGTATTCCTATTTGATACATCAACATTGAAATTTAGTAGATCTTAATCTTAGGAAGAAATATAAGAAATACAATAACGATGTACGAATGTCATTCGTAGCGCAGGCATTTAATGAACCTATGTTTGGTTCAACACGTGCTTGGCGCTATGGCCATAAGTGTTATTAAGTTACCTTGGCCATAGTGATACAGGGCCATAGGCCCTGTATCCTTAAGTTCTTTTTTAATTCTCCTTAGTCACTTTTAATAATGTCCCTTGTCTTTTTAGTAACACCTCCAGTAAGGCTACCTAATACTATTGTCTATTATGTTATGCATCATTCTTTGAAATAGGCATATGAAGTGGTTCTACCTTCACTTGTGAAATAGCACAAGGAATAAGGATCATTTATTTCTTGAGTCACATTATGAATGTGCATTGTGCGTTGCATTGCATTATTGTGCTTGGTTAGTGGTTTGGTTACTATTTTGTGCTTGCTTCTTAAGATGGTGTATTGATACAAGCCAGCTCTCCAGGTCCGTGGCAGACCTGGGGGCCAGCCCGATCTCCGTGTGGGCGAAATCCGACGCTTATTACCGTCAGATAAGCTGAAAATGATCCCTTATTGGAAGACATGCAGCGTTCCATAAAACAATTTATTGGGCAAAACTTTGACTCAATTTTCCCAAACAACCCAAGATATGACTAGGGAAGACCTTTGGCATCACAGGTATGTGTAATCTGCTGAACAAACCATTTTAGAAATGCTTGAAATTGCGACCCGAATACCACCTATTTTCCCATAGCCCACCACGCTAAAGCCGGCTCGCTGTAGAAATGGTGACGTCACGGCTCAAGTGTTGCCAGTCAAATTGACAGGGGCTGTATGAGACGAAGGCACAGCGTTAGGCAATGCAACGAATCTTGTTTCGTCATCCTAGCTCAATTAGAAACGATAAAGCGATTCGTCAACGCCAAACTCTACTATCGGGTATAGGCGGACCGGTGCTTAAAACGGGACTTTGAGGCGATAACTTCATCCGCTGCTCGGAGATTAAGATTACCGATCAAAAGCCATCACACTTGGTCCCCATAGATAATTTTCATCAGAGAACGGGAATCGCAGGGGGCGAAGGTGTTCGGACAACTTTGTTGAAAAGTGGGGACGCTCTAATGTGCATTGATGGACAATGGACGCCATGTGACCTTCGTTGTCGGAGCGCCCTTAACCCGCCATTGACTGACTTTGTTGAAAAGTGGGACGCTCTAATGTGCATTGATGGACAATGGACGCCATGTGACCTTAATCGCCATGTGTCTCGTTGTCGGAGCGCCCTTAACCCGCCATTGTCTGGGGGGGGGGGGGGGGGGGGGTGTTAACGCCCCCTGATTAATTTTCGTAATATCTCAAAAACGAATAGCGATATCAATGTGCAACTTCGGTTGCCTTCTTATAAATCACGTTTACGTATTCTGTGAAAAAAATAAAGCAATTTCCTAAAACACAAATCGAGTTATATCGAATTTAGTGACGTCACTGCACACGAGCTTTACACCAAAATCAGCTAAACTTTGCCAGACCGTAGAAATGCCATATTTAAAGTAAAATGTAATCAAAAACCGCCAAAGGATATACAATTGCAAGGCTACAAACTGGCCATATCGGAATTTGAAAAAAACATTGGGGTTTGACCAAAAAAAATAAAAACACTTTTTTGGGTGGAAAATGCTCACAAAATCGAAAATCAAAATATATTAAAAAAGACGGAATATATGTCAGAGAACCACGTATGGGAAACCACCATACCAAATTTCAGAATGATATCACCATTTTTGACTGACGTATGGCATCTAAAGTATGGGTAACTCATGACGTCATATTTACAAATGTTTTTTTTTGCCTTTTTTGACCAGATACAGACAAATAAATTACACCACTGTATTTATGAGACAAAACTGGTTTAGAAACAGGCCTTTATTATTTAGATTTATCAATTAAACTTGTTGACCTTCAGTGACCTGAACTTGACCTGAACTTGACATTAACGTCACATAAATGAAGTCAGGTGGTAAAATGACTATCACTATCGAATTCTACGTGGACAATATCTCATAAAACATGTGTTGCGTGACTTTTGTAGATATTTTAAGCATAGTGACCTGACCTGACCTTCACCTTGACCTTGGCCAACAATCTCACTTTAGGTCATGCAGAATGTGTATCATACCTTTGGCAGCATTTTGGGCGATCATGGTCGTAATCGAAGGCTTTGGATTGAAAATATGGCCCATAAGCTCAAAGACGTCGATTTTGACCCTTGACCTGACCGTGACCTGCATTTGACCTTACTTGGACATTTTAGAGTATGCTTTAGATTTATCTCATTAAGAGCTTGTGATGGCCGCCTTGCACGTCTCGCTGCGATCATTGGTTCGGAAGATAACCAGGGGGCACTTAACGCCCCCCCCCCTCCCCCTGTCCATTCAATGGCGTTCGGCTGAGACCCCAGTCAATACCGGGTTAAACACCAATCATCATCAATGTCCATTGTGCACTGTGTGTTGCATTATTGTGCTTTGTTAGTGGTTACTGGTTACTGGTTTGTGTATGCCGTATCCGGCGGTGTATGCTACTTAAGATGGTATAACTATACAATACTTATTTTTCAGGACCTCACTTCCTCTTGTGAGCAATATCTTTAATCTTAATATAATAATCATGTGTTCTTGATTAACACAAAGATGGAATTATTGAACTGGGACATTGCGATTAATTTATAAAAAAAAATGTTTTGAGTGTGTGAACTTTGTACCCCAACCAGGCTGACGAAGAGCACAGTAGTGTTCGAAAGCTTCCGCTACAAATATTACAACTGGTGTACAATATATGTATATATACAATCATGTGTTCTATTTAGTATTTACATTAATTGGTTGAATTTGGAGCAAATTTGCTAGATATAATGTGTGAAGGTGTGACAAAAAGTGTTTTTTTTTTAAAGATTAGGCTGACCGACAAGTGTCCAAAAATGTATGAGCCTGACCGACCGATTACCAAATCGGTCACAACATTTTGTCGGTTACCAAAATTTTGGTAACCGATTGACACCACTAACATATACTGCATTTAGCATTGTGTATCTTCTTGTTATCTCATATTTAGGTACCTATATCATATTCCTTTTATAACTATTTGAATCGTTTATTTACCATGTTACATACACGGTACAAACTTCATAACCTCATTCTTCTGGAACTTTGGACATGACTATTAAAGGGAATAGGTCACCTTGAAAGTTATCTTGAAATTCAACCATACGGTGCATCTTGAGCTCAAAACTACGAATATGACTTTCGTTTGGACAACTGATGGATATATGTGGAGAAAGAAGTAAGTTTCTCTTTGCATTTTACGAGAAATCGTACGACAGCAGCTGGCGTTCTGGCTTCGCCTGACGCCAAGTACAGTCTCTGACAAGGGGCCGCCGCGCCGCCCGGGCGGCTGATCGGATATTAACGAGGTGTCGTGATTAGAGACTACGTGCCAGAAGGTGTACCTGCCTCCGGCGGCGAGCGTTCATGTCCCGATCGTGGCCCGGAACAGCGGACATGAAACCAGGCCCACTAGTCCTGTGTTGAAATTACTTAACGTAGGGAGGTAATTCTTTCACCACAACCCATTTTTAGATCTGCTCTACAAATCTGCTATCTCAGTCCAAAACCCCATGTTAAAGGTGAACTATTCCCTTTAAATTCACGTATAGTTCACATTCTTATGTGATAAATATTATAATGTTTCCATTTTCTATTGCATTGTTTCAGCACATTCCTGAGGTATCTTCTCTACAATCGTTTTGCAATGTATTTGATCAGCTGTTTTGTAAGGGATATTGTATTTCCCTGTGGAAAAATGAGTGATATTAAGGAATTCGATAGACGTGGATCAAGCCATGCTATTGTACGGATGCGGTAACATTTTCTAGTGAACAATTCATTGAAGTGCCGCGTTACTCTTGATTCTCGTTTAGGACAAATTGAAGATTGATCTGATCAAGGGCGATGAAACTGGGCTGGGCGATGAAACTATGCTGGGCGATGAAACTATGCATTAGAAGAATTAAGTGTTGTTTGACAATATCTTTGAGTTTAAGGAGTTTAAGTTTTAAAATATTGGATTTGAATGGGCAATTCAGGGCTGACTATCAATAATTTTCACCGCTTTCTTCTGCAGCATTAATAATTTAATGATCAATATTCAGTGATTGTGATGAGTGATGGGAGCCTTGGACATCATCACAAACATGCCACGTGTGTAAAAAGCCAATTCACTGGCTTGCGTTTGATCAAGGCTGCCTCTGAGGTTCGAAATGCGAATACGAAAACGCTAGAATCGCACATTACCATAGCAACGCGAGGGAAGCCGGTCTCCGGAGGCAGATTCGCCGCAGGGCAGTATCGATCGAGACTGAGTCGGACCGTACCTAAGTGATGTCTGTCAGCTAATACCGGCATTCCCAGCGGCGGCTTTGGGAAGCTCTTCAGCCCCAGAAAAGCGCAAATGATGCTGGCGAAAGCGCATAATCCCGTCTGAGCCCTGCTCTGACGCTCGGCACCTTAACCCGCCATTGGCTGGAAGGGGAGGGGGTGGGGGTGGGGGGTGTTTTTCGACCCCCTGACGAACTTTCGCAATAGCTCACAAACTAATAGCGCTATCGACGTGAAACTTGAGGTACCTTCTCCTACATCAATTATACGTCTTCTGTGCGAAAATAAAGACATTTCGTCCATTTCTACCCCCCCCGAAATATAACGAATTTAGTGACGTCACTACACACAAGTTTGACACACAAATCAGCTGAACTTTAGCAGGCTGTACAAATGCCATATGTGAAGCCAAATGCAATACAAAAAGCCAAAACATAGCAAATGGCAAGGACTACACAATGGCGATTTGGGATTTTTGGAAATTTGTGTTTTTTGACTCCCCCAAATCAAATAAAACGTAAAAAAAGAATGCCCTCAAAATCTACATTCTCAAATATTTTCGAAAAACCGGAAGATATGTTGAACAACCACATGTGAACAATACCCAAACCAAATTTAAAAGCAACATCTTTATTTTTGACGGACTTATCGCTCCCTAAGTATGAGTAACTTATGACGTCATATTTTGAAGTTGAGTTTTTCGGCTTTTAATGACCAGATACAAACAAATCAATGCCAGCATTGTGTTTCTAAGACAAAACTGGTCTAGACACATGCCTTTTTTATTTTGATTTATCAATTATAATTTTGACCTTATGTGACCTGACCTTGACCTTATTATAGTGCCAGACTGTGAAAATGACGGCTACTATCGAATTATACGTGTAAAATAACCCATACATGTGTCGCATGGTTTGCGTAGACCTGTGACCTTTTGTGACCTGAACTTGACCTTGACCTTTGCTTATAATTTCGCCTTTGCTTATGCGGGATGTGTATTATACCTTTGAGAGCACTCAAAGTGATAATAGTCGCAATCTAAGGCTTTGGATGGAAATTATGGCCCACAAACTCAAATATCGCAATTTTACCCTTGACCTGACCGTGACCTGACATGTGACCTTATTTTGCATATTTAGTGCATGCTTTGGATGCGTCTCATTGAGAGCTTTCGATTTCCGCCTTGCGCGTCTCGCTGCGGTTATTGACTCGGAAGATAACCAGGGGGGGGGCGAAAAAACGCCCCCCCCCCCCACCCAGCCAATGGCGTACGTCTGAGACCCCAGCCAATACCGGGTTAATTAGGACGTCTGTCGATCGGTGAAACAAGTGCTGACGAAACCAGGACGCGTGCCACGCCGCTGAGTGAATACGCGTGCCACGCCGCTGAGTGAATACGCGTGCCACGCCGCTGAGTGAATACGCGTGCCACGCCGCTGAGTGAATACGCGTGCCACGCCGCTGAGTGAATACGCGTGCCACGCCGCTGAGTGAATACGCGTGCCACGCCGCTGAGTGAATACGCGTGCCACGCCGATGAGTGAATACGCGTGCCACGCCGCTGAGTGAATACGCGTGCCACGCCGCTGAGTGAATACGCGTGCCACGCCGCTGAGTGAATACGCGTGCCACGCCGCTGAGTGAATACGCGTGCCACGCCGCTGAGTGAATACGCGTGCCACGCCAATGAGTGAATACGCGTGCCACGCCGCTGAGTGAATACGCGTGCTACGCCGCTGAGTGAATACGCGTGCCACGCCGCTGAGTGAATACGCGTGCCACGCCGCTGAGTGAATACGCGTGCCACGCCAATGAGTGAATACGCGTGCCACGCCGCTGAGTGAATACGCGTGCCACGCCGCTGAGTGAATACGCGTGCCACGCTCCAGTCTCCACCACTTGCCGTACGTTTGACCTCCTATTCCAGGTATAGGCACTGCATACTGCATACATATTAGTTATTACATTCTGGCACATACTCGCTTACGCCTTACGCGTGCTATGTAGGTTAAGCCTGCACGGCTCAGGTCCAGGAAGAAGTAATGAGCTGTCGTCTGCCAGGTCGACCGTAGCAGATCAATAGAAATGACAGCCGATGCAGCGTAATGGCGGGCATCGGTGAAAGGTGATGGCCATCAAATGACCAAGGTTTAGACACTAATGTAATCAGGAAAACGCCCCATAACAGACTCAAGTGCCCATCAATAATACTTGAAGGTAAGATAGTTAACCCCTACACAACCATCATAAGCACAGGCAATCCATACCCGTCGTCCACTTAGCACTTGTGAAGACACCACGTCAGTGTACCACGCATTGTACAGTGTACCACACATATGGACAGCTGATTCTATTAGGTGCGTCAGCATTCAGGTTATTACACTACAGCCGGAACATTTCCCACTAAACCATTTCATTTAAGGAGTTTCCTCTTCCGACACATGCAGGAAATATGGCCGTGATATATCCCTTTATCACTGCCGCCCTGTTGCTGCTGTACATTCGGTTTACAAATGATCTTCACTTGCCACCACGTGGCGCTACGATCGCGATAGGCACACAAAGGTGGTTTCCCCACCGTAGGCTGGTACCCATTGTGGCTGTCCGGCAGGTGCGTGACCTGGAGAGGGGAGGGATGGAGTCGGTGTCGGAATGGAATGCGCCGCGACCCAAATGGTGGTCAGGGCCGTCTGTCTCGAGGGTCAAGGGGTCACCTGTCCTGAGCTGGCAGAGATCCAACATTGGAGACTGAATAATCACATCAGCCCAAATAGCTCAGTCGGTATAGCTGTCTACTCCTAGCGTATTCGTAAATTGGTCGTGTGTTCGAACTAGAGGTGGCAAAAGTTGATATTTTTTGGACCTAGACCCGATCCGGTCCCAAAAGCTGAAAAATGGACCCAGTTATACCCGGTGCAAGGCAAGTTTGGACCCAGCGGACCCAACTAGCAAAATGTTGTCTCGCAACTAATATTAACATATCTGCACTCTACAGTTAGTGCAAGTAAACTAACTATTGTAGTTGCAAATACATACTGTAGTGTACACACAGTTCAGATTTGGCAACAGCACAAATAAACCTGCGTATCAGTGTTCCTACTTCGTGAAACCAGCATGAAACATCAGTTGAACCCAGTCTGTACCCGGTATCATTTGGCGGGACCCAGTCTGGAACAAACTGGGTCCAGACTGGGCCTAGAGACCGGGTCCTCGGGTCCACGTTTTGCCATCTCTAGTTCGAACTGCGCTGGCACTAGGCGCTTTTACGTGTATTTCTTTCTTAATTATGCCACGTGTCATGTCTAATGTAGAACCCCGAAATTACGAATGCAAACGTCCACCTGATGATTATACGCGAAAACGCAAACAAATGCAGTGGGCCTCGCACTGGTATGTTCGCATCACCCCGCTCCGTACTTCACGCTCCGCCAACACACCCTTCACTTGCCACCACGTTGATTTAATTTTTACTTTTACCAGCGCTTTTAATGGCTACTTTATGCTGTTGTGTTTACGGTACAGTGTGGTGTGGTTTTTGCTTTTGGTACTGTGCGGGCCTGTGTTTCGTGTGGACTCGCGTTATCTGTGAATGTTTTAATTTATCCTAGTCTGACTGCAACCGTAACTGGGCTCTGTGCCTGTGGTTGTTTTGCTGCAATACACTACAATACAATACAATACCTGGGCGATCCATTAAGTTAGGGACGATATCTGCGACGATATTTGCGATACCTGCGATGACAGTATCTCAAACCTTAGGTATATGAAGCATCGCCAGGTGTGCAGCTGATAGAGGATCTGACTGGTTACGTGTTTAAATTTGACCTTGACCTTGAGATCAGGTCAAAATATCGACACTTTATTTTTTGGCGCAATGCAAATTTCTCAATCATCGCAAGCGACACGACGGATAGCCATTTCCGAGAAGACATATGTGACGACGGTATCGGTCAACTTGATATACAAATATTCGTCTTAAAGTATAGCCCGTGCAGTGTTCTATCAATTGCACACTTAGCGATGCTTCACAGACCTATGGTTTTCTTAAAACTGGTCATCACAGACATCGTCGCTAACTTGACATTCTAGGTCTGCGTCTATTTCTAACCACGGTCTGCCACACAGCCTCTCCACACATGCGCATAGTCATTGCCCGATCGGCCTGTGTGGGTCAGACCAGGACGGAGCGGTGCAGATTCCGCCAAGTATCGGCCGGCACCGGACGAGCTGGCAAACCGGTCCGGCCCCGCCTCGGTGCAGGTTTCAGCCAGCTATCGTGTTGCCTACCGTGGGAGACCCCGAGCTAGGGAAGAACATTAGGAAACCGACTGTATGTACATCCTAGTTCATGTTAGTGACAACCGCAGCAAACTTTTCAAGATTCAGAAGTTTTAAATTGCCACGAGAACAGCGCTTTAGGGTTTGAGAGGACGAAACTTAGCAAGTCAATGAATATCCGGGCGACGATATGGGTCAAGTTAATGAGGAGAATCTATTCAGCCATCAATCACTCTCGTTTCTGCCAAAAACATTCATCTAAAAAAAGGTTATCCGAGATTTCCGTTCCATCTGAACCAAGGTTGACTGGAGCCGGTTCTACTACCGCAGACCAGCGCTTTACAACAGGCTTCCACGGGACTTGTGCTGTGAGCCAGCACTGTGTGTGAGCCAGCTGTGCTGTGAGCCAGCACATTTCAGTCGCAATTTATAGCAGATGAAATTGCGGTAGTTGCGGATGCTGCTGGTATCAAAAAGTTGCAAATGTTGGCAAAACAAGCTGAACAGAACTGGTACCTTCTTCATTTGTACCGCTTGGCTGCGCTCTCTCTATTATGTCTATTATATTGCAATACACATGATGTAGCCACCATTGACTAGCCTAGTCAAGACGCATGGTTCATGGCACGTGACCCAAGTGATACAGGATACAAAGAGCATGGTACATAATATATACCACGCACAGACGATGGATTATTTTACACCATCGACCCACAGGAACTATAGCACCGCCATACGGGACCTCCCACTCCCAGGATGACCCTGTCACGGCTCTGACAGGTGTCATGACTGGCCCGACAGGTGACCACGGAACCCGCCCCCGCCCCCGCCCCCGTCAGGTGACACACAGCGCGGCGGCCGGCGGCACGCACGGCGGTGACGTATTATCAGGCAGGTGGGCGGGCGGGGCGGGGCGGGGCGGGGCCGGTCGTAGCCGCCGCTCGCGTGCAGTACAGCCCCGGACGGCGTGCCCGGCGTGCAGTGAGACAGTGTTTGACCGTGTCGGGACGCACCAGGAGCGGGGGTCGCCGCCGCGGAGACACGGCTCGGCGGGACACAGCTCGGTGCAGCGCAGCTCGGCGCAGCTCAGCTCAGCGCAGCTCAGCGCAGCTCAGCGCAGCTCAGCGCAGCTCAGCGCAGCTCAGCGCAGCTCAGCGCAGCTCAGCGCAGCTCAGCGCAGCTCAGCGCAGCTCAGCGCAGCTCAGCGCAGCTCAGCGCAGCTCAGCGCAGCTCAGCGCAGCTCAGCGCAGCTCAGCGCAGCTCAGCGCAGCTCAGCGCAGCTCAGCGCAGCTCAGCGCAGCTCGGCGGGACGCAGCTCAGCGCAGCTCAGCTCGGCGCAGCTTGGCGCAGCTCAGCGCAGAGCTGCTGAGTGCTTCTGAGTGCAGCTCAGCTTGGCATTGCCCAGCACTGATCAGATCAACCGTGGTTCAGCTAAGCGTGGTTCAGCTCATCCTAGCGAAAAACAGGACCTCTGGTAAGTAAGCCAGCTGGCGACCAAAGCGCAATGCTAGAATACATCAGATAGTTCTGACATTCTACCGATTTCCTGAGTTATACGTTGAGCTTGTCCTATTCTATTTTTGTTGATTGGTTTAGCCAATTTCCAGCCCTTTGATTTAATTGTACCGTGTTTTCACACCGGTGTTGTTGAAGCTCGTCTCTGCGTCAATAATGGCCATGTTTTTCTTTGGAATTTGCAAATCTGAACGCGCTGACATAATGGTTCCATGTCACGCTGTTGCCTGTCATTGTAATACCAGGCGCCCTGAACACAATGGTCTGACGCCGATGGCGGCAAAATCATGCTGGTTTTATTTACGATGCCATCTACTACACAATAGAAGATCGAACGCGAGGACGAAGGGCGATAAAGAAACGTAATTCGTCGACAGGCGAGAGGTAGCTAGTGGACAGTGGACAGTGGACAGTGGACAGTGGACAGTGGACAGTGGACAGTGGACAGTGGACAGTGGACAGTGGACAGTGGACAGTGGGCAGTGGGCAGTGGGCAGTGGGCAGTGGGCAGTGGGCAGTGGGCAGTGGGCAGTGGGGGCAGTGTGCAGTGTGCAGTGGGCAGTGGGCAGTGGGCAGTGGGCAGTGGGCAGTGGGCAGTGGGCAGTGGGGGCAGTGTGCAGTGTGCAGTGGGCAGTGGGGGCAGTGGGCAGTGGGCAGTGGGCAGTGGGCAGTGGGCAGTGGGCAGTGGGCAGTGGGCAGTGGGCAGTGGGCAGTGGGCAGTGGGCAGTGGGCAGTGGGCAGTGGGCAGTGGGCAGTGGGCAGTGGGCAGTGGGCAGTGGGCAGTGGGCAGTGGGCAGTGGGCAGTGGGCAGTGGGCAGTGGGCAGTGGGCAGTGGGCAGTGGGCAGTGGGCAGTGGGCAGTGGGCAGTGGGCAGTGGGCAGTGGGCAGTGGGCAGTGGGCAGTGGGCAGTGGGCAGTGGGCAGTGGGCAGTGGGCAGTGGGCAGTGGGCAGTGGGCAGTGGGCAGTGGGCAGTGGGCAGTGGGCAGTGGGCAGTGGGCAGTGGGCAGTGGGCAGTGGGCAGTGGGCAGTGGGCAGTGGGCAGTGGGCAGTGGGCAGTGGGCAGTGGGCAGTGGGCAGTGGGCAGTGGGCAGTGGGCAGTGGGCAGTGGGCAGTGGGCAGTGGGCAGTGGGCAGTGGGCAGTGGGCAGTGGGCAGTGGGCAGTGTACAATGTACTGTAGACAATGTCCGGTGGACAGTATAGACAGTGGTGACAATGTCCGGTGGACAGTATAGACAGTGGTGACAATGTCCGGTGGACAGTATAGACAGTGGTGACAATGTCCGGTGGACAGTATAGACAGTGGTGACAATGTCCGGTGGACAGTATAGACAGTGGTGACAATGTCCGGTGGACAGTATAGACAGTGGTGACAATGTCCGGTGGACAGTATAGACAGTGGTGACAATGTCCGGTGGACAGTATAGACAGTGGTGACAATGTCCGGTGGACAGTATAGACAGTGGTGACAATGGCGAACCACCGGCGATTCACGACGCGCATCCGTATAACTATGAGATGAACAAGGTTTAATAAACGAGATGTAGGAAGTTCTAGCGGACCTTATATGGTTAGCCATCTGTCATTGACAATTCGAATTAATAACCAATCAGTATGCATCAGTTCGAATCAGTAACCAATCTGCATCCTGATCCAATATGAGACCAAGCGGAAAAGTTAAACAAGATCTTGTTAAAAAACTTGAGATTCAACCTGGCAGTGATGAAATTGGTAATACAGGGTGATCATTTGAAACTGTGATAAGTTTGATGACTACCAGAGACATATATTTCACATCGACATGAATGAAACACATGACGTTCAAAACCCCAATGTGGGACATTTATGATGGCATGATGCCGATCACTCTGCGCGTCAGTAGTTTTCTACAGTAGGTGCTCAAAGTAGCGACCTCTTTCTGCCCGGCGCCGCGTATTTTTCGCCATTTCCCTCAGCTGCGCATCGTCCATGTTCTGTGGGACGTTTTTCCACAGCCATATTTCATTCCACTCCACGGCCAGATTTCATCTATCATAACAGATGATAGATTAAAAACAATAGCTTCTTCGGAAATCTTCCTGGCATATTGTTCAAACGACGCTATATTCGATAGGCACTGGCAGGCGATTCGCTCATCGCTGTTTGGGATACATATTCTAGTTATTCGTGTTACATATAAAGCTATTTCATACTAATTATAAGAAGTGGCAGCCACCTGTCCGTCTGTCCGTTCGGATGTCATCCGATTGCTTAATAACTCCGCGCACCTTGCAGTCAAAACCGCGAAATTTGGCATGTTAGTGAGGATGTAGAGTCGCACTATCGTAGGCAAATTTTGCGTCGAACCATGATCACAATAGACTGCATAATATGCCGTGAATATCAGAACTTATATGCGCCACCCGGCTGCCACTGGACTGGCTTTTTGCTTTCGGGAGACACTGGCTCGGTGGTCATGGGGGTCAGGGTCAAGGATTTGATTGATATTTAGAGGTCGGTGGTGCGATACAAGGCAACGTCACTGGCGTGTCTGTTCTATCTTCTTCATACGCTCAGCGCATCTCACTGTTCTGCATGCTGGCCGACCAGGGCTGCCCGTAACTGTACCAGGAGGACGGATCGCCCCGGAACCGGTGACTGCCGCTGGCTCGTTGTGCGGGGTAGTCGTTTGTGGACGGCTGACCGACACGGATGCAGATAAAGTAGCTCATGTACTTGGAGTAATATATGAAGTAGTTATCCGAAAACTACCTCGGTTTGCAAACTTTGAACGCATTTGTACGAAACTTGAACGAAATGGCTTGCGTATTTTATTTGATAAATTTAGTCCGAAGTTTTTGAATGGATACATTTCCTAGGTCAGGACCCGGCATAAACAGTTTGATTACCGAGCGGAGCGAGGTCTTCCGTCAACTAGGGGGGGGGGGGGATATACGTATGAGCGGCCCGACCCTAGCCATGGTTTTCAGAAGCTTATTTATTTGCAACTATTCGGTCGAAGTGACTGAAAACATGCACACAAAAACGTTGATGTCGTAAAACCATCTGCCGGTGTTTCCTTTCAGCAAGCACAAAGTGTGCCTAAACAACAAATAGGACATATTAACGCCATACTATGCCCATTTTCTGATACCGAAATTGTATTTAAATTCCTGTCAACTTCTCTCAAGAAAAGTAAAAATATCGTCCTAATCGTATGGATTTATGGAGTAATAGATAGACTTTGACCCCCAGCCTGACGATTGGGGGGGGGGGAGGCGCCCCCCCCTACGGCGACGCCCTTGCTCTTGTGCCTAAGCTGTTGACCGGATCTAAACAAATGGACATAGGCCCAGCAAATGCATATTTGAAGAGATTTTGATTGTTGTTTTCCATTTGTTCCCAGCTATCATAGTTCCATAGATATTTGTGGAAATCTGAGACAGATTCCAAGAGTTCCCATGGTTGACCTTTGATGACCTCTGTTGACCCAAGTATTGATCTGAGCCCAAAAATGACGAAATAGTTTCGACATAAATTCCGACGAGATACCAAATGGTATTTTTTTTTTCGCCTACTCTCCATAGGAGCCGAGTTCGAGGGAGTTCGAGGGTTTTGCCCCGTAGTCCGGGACGTCTTTCCCCGTGGGCCCGGGCGTCTTGGCCCGGGTGTGGGACAAGACGCCCCTTTTGCAGGCCTTTTGGAAATCGTCACCTACAAACTTGTTAAATGAATAAAGTAGAATTAGGCGATGCAGAATACAAGGCAAATCTCCAAACTATGTGAAAATGGTGAAAATATTATATCCCCCCCCCCATTACTACGCAGACCATTTCAATTTACTTACGTATTGCATATTTCTAAAAAGAAACCTATTACCTAATCCCATGGATATCCATAGTCCTATCATGGATATCCATAGTCCATAGGACTATGCATATCCTATCATGGATATCCTTAGAACTATCCCATGGATAGAACTATGGATATAAGTCCCACAGTCATTTGAAGGCATCCACATTAAAGGAAACAGTTCACCTTTAACATGGGGGTTTGAGTTGAGATAGTCAAGTTGTAGTGCATGCTCGAAAATGGACATGAGAAGCTTTCGCATCTTCATAGAAACACCTCAATGGATTAAAATTGGCTTACCGGAATCCTAGAAGTCTGCACGAGTATCCTTGTGTGGCTCCTAGCGCTGATTGGCTGATTTGACGTATGATTATGACGTATGGCTTGGGGAATAAGTATTATAAACATTGACATATATAGTGCTAGACAAGAACATGCTGTTTCAGTACCTTATTCCCTTCATTGCACGAATTAACTTTGAGATATATATCGTTAAAATCGTCTATGAACACTTTTCTCAGCAATATTCTTAGTGAAATTATACGTCACGCACGTGCAGTTGTCCTGAGTTTGCATTAATTCACTCCATTCAGAGGAAAACATCTGAATTGGAACCAAATAACTGACATTATAATTTGCTTTTTTCGCGTTCATATACATTTGTATGGCTTACTAGTAACATGATAATTAATTTCTAGCTTCTCTCAATCATTTCTGATATTCTTTCAAGGTGGACTGTTTCCTTTAACGAAGGGAAGGCATTCAACAGCCGTGTTTTAACACTGCTGTTGCGAATGTTATTGTAAGTTTCCACATTTTCGAAACACCACAAGATGAAATTTAAGGGATTGCAGTACCAAGCGGGTTCTTCTTAAATCGAAGAACCCGCTACACCAAACACGGAAGAAGACTAAGCCAACCTTCTTCACTACAAGCGTTCAAAGGTGACCTGACTTTGCCTATAGTTCCAGCGCGCCTATCCACACCGATTGACCCTGAATTAACGACTCATTATACTGGGACAAGCCATGGCAGGCTTTTAGCCTGCGTGCAGTTAAAGCTGGCATACGACCTCGTTGAACGAGTGTTTAGCAGTGTAAAGTATATTGGTGCTTCAGTGGCAGAAGTCGTTCTGCAACGATCTCATTAAGGCTGTGGCTGTCGACGCCGCCTGCAAGTCACCCCGGGCAAGGGCAAATAGCGAGTGCCGAAACGACCCGAACACTTTTACTTAGGGCAACAACCAGAGGCATTCTCTCAATCGACCCAACGACGTGGATGTGCGGATAAATTATGTGGACTGTGGATAAATTATTCTAGCCTTATCGGAGGTGGATCATAATGTCGTAGCTGGGCATTTCACAGTCTCTGAACTAAAACTAAGCGTCTGACTCTGGCCATATAAGTCAACGAGCGATGAGGTCCGTGTCGAAGTTCTATGACACTTAAAACTATCAATAATAAGTTTCGTTACCTAATATTGCGCTGCCACGCAATATAGTCCAAAGTTCCGACGATTGCCTTTTTCAGGCTCATTTGGTTAAATGGACTTTCAAACCCGGATCGCGATGGTAGGGTGTGCCAAAGTCATTTCGTAGCAGTTCTGATCTACGTCGTGACCGACTCGTGACCGACTCTGTTCGTGACCGACTCTGTAGTTCGAGCGATCGCTGTCTGAATTTTCGAGTAGAACATCACTCTTACTCTGCCTCCGCAGTTCATTGGCCCGCTGTCTGGATGGCCCGGAGGCAGTATGGGGTGTAACGCCAGCAAAGATGGCGTCATCGCCGTTCCCGCCAGTACCGCTTCCGGCGGCAAGCACATCAACGATGGGCTGGCCGCTGGACAGAGCGACAACCAGCCGGCCGCCGCCGGTGAGTGCCCCTTATACACAACATTAACAACAAAGGCACGTCCAGTCAGCCGACGGCGAGTACCTTGTACACATGGATTCTTAACACATCGTTGCTTTTAACGTACAGCTGTATCTGATAGCTGTATCCGGATGGGACGTTAAGCAATGACGTCAGCGATCCCCAGCTGTGTCTGTGTAAGCAACTGCTATTTCGAGATGCATCAATGAGGTGACGTAACTAAATGTGATACCCCCCACCCAGCTGGGATGACAATCGTTGCTTCTGACTTCGGGCCACCGTAATAAAGAAGTACGCAGCTACGCCACTCGTGGAAGTAAGCTTTGCTTTGTTTCTAATTATGAATCGCATCCCGTTGTTTCATGAATACATCCACAATAGGTGCTTATGCGATCCATTAAGAGCCATTGTAGGCACGTTATACCAACACTCCTATGAATAATGCCCATCACAGTAATGGCCTTACCATTATCGTTACAGCAACAAGTGTTATTAATAAATAATGGCAGTGCTATTAATAAGTAATGGCGGCCTTATCATCCAACCTCACTAGCAGCAAGAGACTACGGCTAAATTGAAAGTTGGTCTTGAGATGAAAGTTGTCTTTTATCGGAAGCTTGGTGGATTTTTCCTCGGACAACAATGTCTGAATTGCAGTCACGACTTGAGTAATGTGGGCAGTAATGGTCCGTAACACAGTCGCTCCAGACATAGTAGCTTCTTGAGTCTTGTTAATGGGTTCCACAGATTATGCCCCACTGCACAGCTGACCCGTTTACTATCCCAGCTCCGTCAGAATGGACCAGTTTAGCCGTGGTGGAGGTTGTGGTTTGACGCAAAACATCCCCCGACGAAAGCAAGGCTTTCTCTGCCGTGCCAGAACTGAGACAGTTACTCCCCAGTCAATTATCAGCAGCGAATAAAACAAACAAAGTAAAATGTGACCGACTGTCGTCATAGTGACGTCACTTCACTCCAGCCATTGTAAGACCAAACTCAAACTCTGTTCTCGAAGAGGCAGAGTTGGACGCACGGAACTTCCGGGACGGGAAAATCAGATCTACCCGGGACAAAAGATATAGTCCATGCTACGTTACAAATTTGCTTTTGATCTGACAATTGTTCGGTAGAAAGATGTCTGATATAATATTGTGGTTGACGTGCGTTCAAAATTATATTATTTTGCATTCAATAGTACGTTGCTGGATCCAATACATAGACCAAAGAAGAACACATAGACTGCCGACACAAAATACAACAGCACATAAACATCATCAAACATCAAACATTGGGAAACACCTAGCATGGTTACAACATACTTGGACACTGGACAGCACGGCATACTAATTTCACATAACATAAGCTAGAACCACAAATATTATATAATACTGCATGAGGCCGGTGCAAATCAATTTCCAAGACCGAGGTGCTTTCTTGATTTTTGAACGAGGCCGAAGGCCGAGGTAAAACATTCAAGAAAGCACAGAAGTTTTGAAAATTTATACCGGCCGAGTGCGGTATGATTTTTACCATATGCCGCGTACGTCATTCAATGTTTGTTTTCATATATTTTCCAATCATGACTAGATCCTTACCAGAGAGGGAAATGCCAAATTTTGATTTAGGCTTTAACTTGATGAAATTGAAGAAGCCTCGGAAGCGAAGTTGACAAAGCTTTCAAAATTCCAGTCAGGTTTTTATCACACACACACACTGTTTTCACGCGCTCTGGTAAAACAAAAATTGTCCTAGGGCATTTTTATTTTACCGCGTTATACCACACCTCTCGGGCCAATGCATTTTGATATCCCCGGCATATGGTAAAGCACACTTGACCACATGCCGAGCTATCCTTTCAACATTAGCACGTGCCTTTGATAAATGACTGCGGACCGCTGCCGCTAATGTTAAAAGTATTTGGGAAACGATTTGGAGTGATGGACCGTGGCCATTTTCATTTTCCTAGACAAATTGTTGAACACATTTTCAGAAAGGAAGTACCCAGGGGCATCGCCACCGGGAAGACCAGCGGGACCCGGCCCCCCTACTCTAAAAAAAAGTGGGGGAGGGGGCTGCCCCCCCCCCCCCGCTACAACCGCGATCCGCGACGGTCGTCACGGATTCAAACCGTATAACGTGCCGACAGTCGTTCTCTGAAGCGTTAGATGTCCATTCATTGCACCTCACAATTTCATGTTGTTCTGACTTTTGAGTGATTGTGTTATTGTATGAGTATGGTGATTGATGACAATTAGTTGGCTGTTATGCGTTAGCGATCCATTGACTAGTCGGCGAATCCCCTTTATGTGAGATACGTGTAAGGCGTGAAGTGTGCGGTGTGAGAGGAGTGATGATGCTGTGCTGTGCGGTGTGATGATGCTGAGAGAAGCACTGGCGGAGCCAGCCTCTCTCCGTGTGTGTGTGTGTGTGTGTGTGTGTGTGTGTGTGTGTGTGTGTGTGTGTGTGTGTGTGTGTGTGTGTGTGTGTGTGTGTGTGTGTGTGTGTGTGTGTGTGTGTGTGTGTGTGTGTGTGTGTGTGTGTGTGTGTGTGTGTGTGTGTGTGTGTGTGTGTGTGTGTGTGTGTGTGTGTGTGTGTGTGGGGGGGGGGATTTGTTTTTGTGTGGCCAGAAAGGTACCCCATTTTTTTCAACTCCGCTGATTTGGGCCGGTCACCTTATTTTTGTATTCGAGCCTATGAAATTAACTTTCCAAAAAAAAAAAAAAATATTTTGTGATTTTTTCCCCGATTTTTTTTTTGGGGGGGGGGGGGGGGGGGGAGGGGGGGGGGGAGGGGAGGGGGGTAAAAAACACAGCATTTCGAAAATCCCGGAAAGGCATTTTGCAGAGAATGTCATTTCCTTTCTTTTCACGTTTTTATTTGCAATTGCCTTCAAAACTCTATTGTCTACCATTGTTAAAACATTTATCGTTATTCTACCAAAAATGGCATGACATGACGTCATTAAAACGCCACTATCTTCCGAAATGCTGCATCAATTTCATTGGAATTTAGTGAGAAGACGTATAATTGATGCAGCATACGGTACTGAAAGTTTGACGTTTATATCTATCATAGTTTTCAAGTTATTGAGACAATCCGGGGTAGGCGGAGGGGGGGGGGGGGGGGGGGGGCAGATTCTCCCCCCCCCCCCAGTGGGCGCGTGTTAAGTGTCACCGGAGCTGCTTGAATTGCATCAGGTGCGCTGTTTTGTCTATCATTGAAAGAAAGGGATACATACAAACTTCAAATTCAATCGCTCGATAAAAAAAATATTCCGTTTTCATGAAGTTTCTCCCAAGATATTTTTTTCTTCAATTCAGTGCAGGGAACGCGCGAGGGAGCATACTTGTATTGAATGCCCCTCCCAGATTCCTATGGGGGACATTTTCCCCTGATGCCCCCTGGATCCGCCAGTGCCAGCAATTACCGCCAGCTCTCCTGGCGGTAATTGCTGGCACTGGCGGATCCAGGGGGCATCAGGGGAAAATGTCCCCCATAGGAATCTGGGAGGGGCATTCAATACAAGTATGCCCCCTCGCGCGTTCCCTGCACTGACTTGAAGAAAAAAAATATCTTGGGAGAAACTTCATGAAAACGGAAGTTTTTTTGTATCGAGCGATTGAATTTGAAGTTTGTATGTATCCCTTTCTTTCAATGATATGATATGAGCCTCTGCCAGTCAGTTAATGGAACTCATTTTCCCCATTTTTTAAAAGCAATTGCGAAAGTTGTGTCATGCCGCGAAGCGTTGCGAAATTTTCCGGTTTTTGACTGTGGATAGCTGGATTTTGACTGCTGCAAATACAATTTTTTCGATTTAAAGATAAATTGGGAACGCGCGGGGGAGGGGGGATTCTTGTATTGAATGTCCCCCAGATTCCTGTGGGGGATATTTGCCCCTGATCCCCCTGGATCCACCAGCGGCGAGAAGCGAATTGAAATGAGAAATATAAAATTTGCTACATTTGTATTTTAACTTTTGGGATTCCTGACGCATTCCTGGTAAGCTAAGGCAATGGAACGGAGTTGGTTTCAGGCTGCAGCGTAGTGTAGATAAAACTTAATGTGTCAAATGATTAATATCTGGAAGAAGAAAAATGTCATGAAGTAAGAGTTCTGGTGATCCTCATTACAATAGTTGAATGAAAATGAAGGAAGGGAAATAGAGTCGGCTCTTTTGAATGCGTGCGTACCATAATGTTGATAGTTTGACTGGAAAATATGGACTTATGGGTCCGGCCCCCCCCACTCAAAATGTCGTGGCGATGCGCCTGGAAGTGCCAGAACAGAAGCGCATACGACAATATGTCATAGCAACGGCATGCTGTAAATATCTTCGGGAACCCTTGTACTTGGCAAATGGACTAGTTGCAGGTTGCCGGTGAATATTTGCAAAAGAATAAGCAAATGTGCTGATGAACGTGATACACACTATTTTGCATAAACATCGATATTTTGAGAGATATTTGTATATAAAAGTTTATAATTTATACAACACTTGATGTGACGTCATATGGCAATAGTGAACCACCAGCCACCGGAAAAGCATGGCGTTTCCCGGTGTTTCCCGTGGAAAATAAAAATGGTTAAGCGTTTTCCTCTGATTTACTGTTCACACTAAACTGCTCAGAAATTCCTGGAGATTTATGCTGTGCATATTAAAAACACAAAGCGTCATCTTGATATCCTCTACAGCACATGTTCGATATAGGCTCCGTTTCGGCTGAGGCACAGCTCTGCCCTCCACCTCAGACTCACCACTGCTTGCGGGCACATGTCGGCGGGGATGGCCCGTACTTCAGCTCCCACGGCTCTCTTTAGTTGCTTCCTGGTCTGGAGATTCTTCTTAAACACCTATAACTCTTTTAAGTATCTCTACAGGAATAGGGATGACCTATAAAATGCACTTTTCCGAAAATAAAACAAAAACACTCAGAACCTGTTCCACGGACCTTAACCCGCGAGTCACTGGGGGGGGGGGGGGGCTTTTTAGCCCCCCCCCCCTTAGGAATACTAGGAATATCTCAATAACTAATGCAGATATCGACGCCAAAATTTCAGTACCTTTCCGGGCATTAACTTTACACCTTTTGAGATAAAAAATTGGAAAATTTAGTCAGATTTTTTTTTCTCTCTCGAGATATAGTGAATTTAGTGACGTCACTAAACACGATTTTGACACCAAAATCGGCAAAACTTTGCCAGGCCGTACAAATGCCGCATTTGAAGAAAAAGGCAATCGAAAAACTCTTGAAGGTAGACAATTGCAAGGGCTACAAATCAGCTGTCTCGAAATTTCGAAAATTATGGGTTAGGTAACCTGCAACTAGTCCATTATCCAATATTCACCTCGTTTTTTTTTGCTTCCACCTGGGGCCCTCGGTAGACCGCATACAAAACTCGGTGAATATTGCCTAATTTCCCAGCACCGGGCGGGAATATATATTTCTCAACGATGCTGGGAATGACTGCCAGTCGAGGTGTTTAAAAAGATTTGTCACTCGACCTTCGGTCTCGTGCCAAATATTTTTTTTCACCGAGACTGGCAGTTATGACCAGCGAAGTTCAGAAAGGTATTTCTCATACCGTGGCTAACAAGTACACTTCTCAAGTAAACCTCAAGTAAGCCTCAACAAGTAAACCTCAAGTAAACCTCTAAAAAAAACTTGTTTATTTTTAAGTAAAAATATGATCTGAATTTATGCGAAAAACAGCGGTAACACATACAAAAATACTTAGGTGAAATAAATTACTCTGAAGCCGATCTGCTGAATGACAGTGTGTCGTGCAGAATAGGACATTTAACATGCAAACCCAAATGAGAGGTATGAGAATATATAGTGTTAATTATCTGAAGTGCCAAGAGTCGTGAACACCGTGGACGCCGTGAACGCCGTGAATCGTGATATGATGCACATTTAGTTTCCGTGAATTGAGCAGAGGAAGGTCGTTAATAACATGATTCACTTTACCGAATCGCTTGTTATGTTGGTGTGGACAGAAGCATTAGGAATGATTAAACCAAGTGGGCCGTAATTCCTGCAGCATCATTAGGCGTGACAAATGTATGGTTAATGGTGCTCAAAATCCTTGTAGATCTTATATTAGGCATGATAAATTTGACCGTTAAAACATACGACGTCGTAACTGGGTGGTAGCTTGATGCCATTTATCTCGTCCTGATATGCACTGGTGCTGAATTTGCAGCAAAAGAATGGTGAAGTGGAAAACATAAATTAATATCCAGTCCACCATGTAATGTGACATTTCAAGACCGCTGAAGAGAAGACTTTCCACTATCGTTTGGTGTATTGTATTGTATTGTACCAAAAGCAAACCATCCACAAAAACAGTGGCTATTACGGTTTTCAGTCAGTTGTAAATAGGGCGAACAAACGGATAAAAATAAATCACTCTTTTAAAATGAACTAATCTAGACATGACACATGACACACAGCACAGCGTACGACATTCATCACCGTCAGATCAGGTAACATGGTTCGATGTGAGCAGCTCGACCTTGAGCGCCCTCCTAAACCGTCCCACAGACATCGTAGGGTGTCCAGCCCATACGATTTAGACCGTTCTGTTCAGAGCATTCTCTTACTATCCCAGAACAAAACAATCTGCAAATGTGCTTTTAAGTAGTATGGTCATGTCATTAAGAACATCGGTCAGACATAAACAACTTAGGTCAGTCAAACAACTTCAGAAGAAGTATTCTGCCTAAAACTGCAGGTCACAGCAGCCTGTCGCTCGGCTCGGTGTTGTGCTGCTCTTCATAGCCGTGCCCCGCTGCTCCAGCTCCTCTCCCATCCCTTCCTCTCCCATCCCGTCCCGTCTCCCCTCTAGTTCCTCTCCCATCCCTTCCTCTCCCATCCCGCTCCCGTCTCTCCTCCAGCTCCTCTCCCATCCCTTCCTGCTCCTCTCCCATCCCTTCCTCTCCCATCCCTTCCTCTCCCATCCCGTCCCGTCTCCCCTCCCCTCCTGCTCCTCTCCCATCCCTTCCTCTCCCATCCCTTCCTCTCCCATCCCTTCCTCTCCCATCCCGTCCTCTCCCATCCCTTCCTCTCCCATCCCTTCCCGGCTCCCCTCCAGCTCCTCTCCCATCCCATCCTCTCCCATCCCTTCCTCTCCCATCCCGTCCCGTCTCCCCTCCAGCTCCTCTCCCATCCCTTCCTCTCCCATCCCGTCCCGTCTCCCCTCCAGCTCCTGCTCCTCTCCCATCCCTTCCTCTCCCATCCTGTTCCCGTCTCCCCTCCCCTCCTGCTCCTCTCCCATCCCTTCCTCTCCCATCCCGTCCCGTCTCCCCTCCCCTCCTGCACCCGTCTCTCCTCCCCTCCTGCTCCCGTCTCCACTCCCCTCCTGCTGCCATCTCCCCTCCCCTCCCGCTCCCGTTTGCCATCCTGCTCCCGTCTCCCCTCCCTTCCCGCTCCCGTCTCCCCTCCCCTCATGCTCCCCTCCCACCCCTCCCCTCCCCCCCGTCTGCCCTGCTCGCCTGCCAGCGCCGTCTCCCCTCCCGCTCCCGTCTCCCCTCCCCTCCCCTCCTGCTCCCATCTCCCCTCCCCTCCCGCCCCCGTCTGCCCTGCTCGCCTGCCAGCGCCGCCTCGTACCGGAGCGAACCCGTGCATCATTCAACAGCCGAGTCTGCCGTGCCATGGCAGTGTCAGCCACCGGATATGACTGGCCTTTTCCGCTGTGACGGCAGGTGTTCTCAGAATTCCTAAGAAGGAGCGTGCCACACTCAGTGGCGGCAGATCGTATTTTCGGATGGGGGGGGGGGGGGCAAAGAAACCCAGGAGGGTCCCTCGACCAAAATTCCCCTCCTGAGGCCAAAGGGCCTCCCCCTATTTTTTTTTGCGCGAAATGGTATCTCCTCAGATTTAGGCCACTATATTTTGCAGGGCTCTTAATGGTCGCAAAAAACGTCGGAAAGGTCCCTGTTAAAGTCTCAGGCCTTCTAAGGGCCCCTCAGTCCTACCGAGGGTCCACTCAGGCCGACTGAGGGACTTCTGTGGGCCTTAGAGGGCCCCACAGGCCCTCAGGCTGGCTGGGGCACATCGGGGCCCTGGGTCATTGTTTCGGTTAAAAATACAAATAAATCGAACCAACTTCTTGGAGGACCCCTCTTACAAATTTATGGGGAGGGGGGCAAAATAATATGTTTCCCCCCTCCCCAACTTCTTGAGTGGGGGCAGCTTCCCCCCCCCACTTATCCGCCGCCACTGGTGGGGGGCAACTTGACCAAGAGGGTAGTCAATGTTCGTGACTGCAGGGGGGAGGGTTGTATACTTTTTATGAGCAGTAAATCTTATGCATGCGATAGAAGCATGTATCATATTGCTTTGTGTCTCGTGCGGACTTCAAAATGTTCTTGAACTAAAAATAGGCAGGATTTTGCGAAGGGAGGGCGCTTGAAGAAAATGTGTCCCAAAAGCTGCCCTTAAACTTAATTACTTAACTACCAATGGTATTTACGCAAAATGGACACCCACACAACTATTATTGCGCCGCAAAGCGGTGCCAAAATTTGAGGTTTTGAGCGGGCTGGAGAACTAATTTGTGCTATTGGAACCAGGATGCAGGGTCAAAACGAGGAAATATGTCTGGAGCGTAAGGTGGGGTCAAAAGACACGTTGTCCCGTACCATGCCATTTAAGGCCAAAGATGGGGCTATGGCCCCATGTCCCCCTCTGGGGCCGCCAGTGTCTATATTCGACCCCCTTATACTGGCAAAAAAAAACGCTGAATGATTTACGCTGCGTAGCGGCGCGGAATTTTTTGCTTTATTTTTTTTAGTCTGGATAACTAGGCCCTCAAAAAAATATTATTTTCATTTCATTCATTCAAAAATTCAATTCAGCCCAAGGGCACCAATGCAGCCACTCAATACGATTCTTCCACCGGAAAGATAGAATGAATTTCGCCGCAGTGGCACAAAAATATGATTTTTTTCGACTTTTTTTTGCAGAATTATAACAACTTGGGTGCAGTTTCTGACCAGTTTCAAATCAGTGGCGGCGGATTTGGTTTTGATATGGGGGGGGGGGGGGCGCAAGACTTCGATCAATTCAGTTCAGGCACGTAGACAGGATTTTGCTCAGGGAGGGACCACAATACCTTTTCACCTGCCGAGTAGGGGGGGGGGGGGAGGGGGGAGGGTGCAGTCGGAGATATTTCAAACTCGATTATTTCCATGCAACGTCCATAGACGTAATGTTAAAGCTTACCGGAATCCCATTTTATCTAGCGTAAACTGGATCGCTCAAGGAAGGGGGGGGGGGAAGGAGGAGGGCATGGCCCCGTGGCCTACGTCCCTGATTCATTTCACGTAGTCATATAGCTTAAACACATAGGCTGAAGGATTTGAAGGAAAATTAAAGGTAATGATGATGATATATCGTGATTTAGATTGGAGATCTATCAGGGTTGCCAGAGCCAGGAAATTAAGTTAGGATAACATACAATTGCAATGTAATAGCTACCAGAAAACAAGACCCGTTTTTAGTAGCCAAATATTGATGTTTCAAAATTCAAGTCGTTCCTTGTTAATATGTTCGGCGCATATAGACGTGGAGTGAAAATTATATTTTATCAATTAGCTTCAGCTGTAAAGATTTAATCATATTTCTGACACTGTTCCATCACATAATAATTTTATAACATGCTATATTACTGCTTAGCTGGTAGTTGGTAAAATGCATATTCCTCTTTGGCTACTTTGGCTATAAATGTGTATTGTTGTTGACATACATGCATGCACGTACTTATAGCTGCTGTAGAAAGTTCCCTTAAATTTTAACCCTCCCTTACATTTTAACCCTCCCTTACATTTTAAACGATAATTTAACTCCTTTATTGCAAGATTCGGTATGTATTTTGCCCACTTCAGGACCAACAGAGTGCGGCTTAATCCTCATATTCAGGACCAGCACGGTCCTCATATAAACACACCACCTCGCGCTCGCCGCATGACCTGCTCACATTCTCCCGAACACTGTCGATCGCTTCATCGGATGGTTTACGACAAACTCGCGGAGGATAGCCTTTGGGTCCAGGCTCCTGGCGCGATCACTGTGCATGGCGAGCACAACCAGGTTCGAGAGCCTTGCCGGGTACATGGTTGACCGCAGAGGCGTTTTGATGCGACATAGGGCGCTAAAAGAGCGTTCGGCTGATGCGCCACTCATGGGGACCACCAAGATCCGCGCTGAAAGTCTCAGCACCTCGGACAACATTTCCTGGCACAGCAAACCCTGTCCCATTATGACGCTGACGACATCACTTATCGAAGCAGCTGGCTGAGGGATCGAGCCGCACTGACGCATCATGCCCAGCTGCGTGGCCAGAACATTTGGATCAATGTCACCCGCAGAGCCGTCCTCGTTGCAGTCACCCACAGTCTTGAGAATTTCCCGGACTCGAGCTGAGCAGACATCCTTTTCCTTTCCGAGCAGCAGGTCCTCAAGCTTTTCAAGACGTTCAAGACCAGGCTGTTGGAAGCGGCGTTTTATCTCGCTTGATATCATGTCCATTGCCTCGAAGAAGCTTTGCCTTTGGCGGTGAGTACTGCTGGTGGTGCCGGATTCACGAAATGCTCCAGTCGCTTCGGAGGCCGGCTTGGGCGTGGTTCCTTCGGTGGGTCGATCGTAGCTGTGAGAGCCTGAGTCTTGTTGTTGCAGTCCGTCCACAACTCATCGAAGCCGACTTCGCGCAGCATGTCAAAGGTGTCCAGTAACATTCTTTCCCCCCGGCGGACATCTCCACAGGTTACCCCGGGGCGCTGCAGTATTTTTGCGAAGAGCTCACATGGGCGGAACATCCGTTCACAAAGCATCAGCGCAAACACTGTCTCGTGCTGCTGGAGGTGGCGGAGGTAACCTCTCACCCTGCGGCGGACATCAGGCGAGACCGACACATCGGCTTCGACGTCCTCCAGGGTCAGGATGATTGTGTCGTATTCCTCAAGAAATATCGCCACCGCTTGGCATCTCACAGTCCACCTGGTGGGGCACAGTGAGAGCAGCTTGTGCGGTGCAGCTCGCTGCGAGCTTTCATCATCTTCGCCCCCTTGCAGTTTCAGCTCGCGAAGATGTTCTTCGAACCAGTGCTTTCTTTTGGTGGTTTTCAGAACTCCCACCACATCTCTAACCGTGTTCAGGGCGTCAGCTATTTGAGAAACTTTCTTAGCTTCTTCGACGAGGGCAAGGTCAATAGAATGGGTTGTACAGTGTACAAGCACTAAGCGAGGCTGATCTTCGACGAGTCTCTTCTGTACACCTGTCACTCTTCCAGACATGTTCGAAGCTCCTTCAAAGCAGTGTCCTCTGAGCTTATCTGTGCTGTACATGGTACGCACCAAGGCTTCCTTTAGAGCTTCATACAGCTCCGCAGCTGTGGAACCGGGGACCTCATAGAGGCCGAGGAAGGCCTCTTTCACAATCAGCTATTCGGTGGCGTATCGGATGCAGATACTGAGCTGTTCAAGTTCATGTATTACAAGGAGCGTCCACATAGTGGGTATTCTGCACCCAGTCATAGCTAACACGGTTCATGATGCAGCACATACATACACAGTGAAAGCGATACAGCCAGCAGATACAGTCGATACAGTCAATCAGCGATTTAAAGCAGTCAGGAACGCGCGGCGCGAGCCGTCGCCGCTGGCAGTAGGTTCCACGTGGCGGCAGCTCGGTACGGAAACTGCCGCTGAGTGGCGGTCAGATGGAGTGAGCCAACGCCGTCCGAAACAGCCCGAGTCTGGCGTTGGGAAGACTCGGCACGCGTCACAAATAGAGCACGCAGAGAGTGGGGCGACTCGCTGACATTCAGCGCCCTGTGCACGTTCAGGCAGCCACGGTGGCGAACAATTTCCTCGACTCTCTGCCATCCGAGTGCTTCAAGAGCAGGAGATTTGTGGTCGCAGCGGCGAGCACCACTCACAAGCCTGGCAGCGAAGTTGATGGTTCTCTGCACTCTACCTAGGTGACACTCGGCCGCTCCACCCTAGACAGACAGGCAGTAGAGGATGTGCGGAAAGACGTGAACTTGGACTAAGAGCTTCAGAACCTCAGGAGTGAAATGGTGCCGAGTTTTGAAGAGGGATACGAGGATTGGGCTGCAGCGCCGAACGATTGAGGAGATATGGGGTTCCCAGGTGAGGTGTTGGTCGAGGAGTACTGTAGCGTTGGGGAATGACAGGGGGGTCATAGGGGTAGGAAGAGTGGGAGGGTTAGATAGAGGACAGGGAACTTTACCGGGTTCCGTTCCACTCTTGCGTGTGGAGCGAGATGTACGTTGCAGAGTGATATAGCAATGCAAGGATACATTGTAGAGTGAGGCGAATGGAGAAGAAGGTAGAAGAAGAGATAGGGGTAAAGGAGGGTAGGAGAAAGAACGAAAATATAGGAGTATCCTGTCCTCCGGCTGTAATGGGAAATACATTCCCTCTTGTCTGTTGGCAGCTCGACCTGCAGTGACCTGCAGTGACCTGCAGTGACCTGGAGTGGGACCTGACAGGCTCGTAGGCCCAGGTCAGCTAGAAGTGATGAGAGATGTAGAAACAGATGTAGAGATGTATATGGTGACGTAGTTAGCGTAGCAAGATCCCATTCCGCGTACAAAACATCTGATGGTGGTAGATGCTTTTAAATTTTGAGAGGCTGATTACTCTCGTTCATCATATATGCTGGTTACACTACATGTCACTTCACTGCTCGAGGACGGGAGGCAGGGTCTCGCCCATGAGTTTGAGGACGATACAACGGGGAGGTGTGTAGGAATAGCGTCGGGTGTGACGCCCTGGTGACCATTGCCAACCTTCGTGATTCAGATCTTTCTTTAAAATCGTAAGTCGATTCGTAAGTTGGGTCATCCGTTCCATTCTCCCTCCCCCTTTAACACCTGCTTAACTACCAAAACCTAATCACCCACTTGTCGTATGCCAGCGTTGCTAAATTGTACTTACCTTCGAATAATGATCCGCCCGGCTGTCCTGGCTGAGTTCGAACCACTCCTACTGGGCCTTAACCTAAGATTTATCCCTCGGTCATTCATCCTCACCTACGGACATTCCGCTTTCTCAGCTACGGACATTCCGCTTTCATTCGCCCCATAATTATTTGTTCGTCCCAAAAAATTCCCTCCCAGTAGTGCCGGATGCCAGTTGGATGAGTGACTTCCAGGTAGGATAAATGACCTCATCAATAAATCCTCTTAGCACTCCGCTGAACGACCGCATTGCTGCGTGGAACACACATAATATATGTTTTTAACTCAAACAGCTCGGTTCCTACTTTAAAAGGGAGCCGTCTTATCCTCTCTGTCCGGAAGAGGCCCCTATACCTACTGTCCCGGCCCTATCGGGGCTCTGCCGGACCAAACCTTTAACAATTAACATCGGCCGGCACCAATGGCGGGTTTTGCACTTTCGTTACATGTTTCGCCGCGCTGATTCATTTTCGATACAAGGATCGGGCACATAAGCCGTCATGCCTCTTCTTAAAGCTCCAATCCTTATTTAATCTCTGTCCGGTCCTGACTGTGAGTATTATCAGCCATGGTCCATTTTTCTTACTTCTCTCTGCTGGAGCCTGTATTTACTGTTATCTGCCGCCACACGTTACTCGATACTTAGCAACGGCCGATCCTCATTCAGACTTATCTAGTTGCTGGGGGAAGGGTAGTGTCCTTCTAGCTATTCTATTACGAACTCAATATCAACGACGTTTCTCCAACTATGACTGAGTACTAATCGATTACCAGTTCTCTATCGGTGACGTAAATTATATGACCCTTAGGTAATTTCCTACACGGGAAACGTCCAAAAGAATCGCAACCAGCCCAATAACGTGAATATAGAAAAAATGACACATTTTAATAAGCATCAGCTAGTAATCTCCGAAATATCACTCTTTTACTTCAATATAATCGACAGTGCACCATCGTCAGAATAGATTCATAGGAGACGCATAATATATTAAGAAGTTAATTTCACTGTTATACTTAATCATCATCTGACTCGAAAGTATACGTCTGTTGCTAAGGTTACTGCGCCCTAAGAACCTTTTACGGGCTGAACTAGTTACGGGTTTGATCGATTCATCCAAATAAAGTAATATATACAGGGATTTCACGTTAAACACCCCGAATCAGCGGCACAAGTTTAACAGAGACAAAACCGACGTCGCAGTGACAGCTAATGTAACTCGCATTGCTCGTACACCGTCTGTAAATGGATGACTTACCCAGGTGATACACGCGTCCAGTCGAAGGAGTATCTACCACTCTACTGTTCTAGGAGTATCTACCGTCGTTAAAAATCATCGGTAGGAAGCAACGCTGAACCAATAGCTAATAGCGCATAACCGATTATACCCACGTAATCTCTGACAGACAATCCCTTGGTGATAACTTACCAGTTTCCAATATTTGTGGTCCACCTCAACCTAGAGCACACCTCTGAGCGACAGAATACACCGATATACTTTAGGACAAATCGCTGCGTATCAGTGATATGACCCTCACATTAGTGATCTTCATCGGACAGGCTGGAAATGACGAGTCTACCCAACCTAATTAATACTTTGTGTGATAGTTGGGTTACCTGACGTTTTAATCGGTCAACGAAAGTTAACATTCCGTCATTAAACAAATCGTTCGAAACTCTGATACATAACGTTAAATGTACTGAAGCGGAAACGCACTTAATGATTAAATTATGGCTTCTGGCTACGTGTTGTGGGCAAGACGAGAACGAATTGATCGAACATTCGAACAACAATAGAAACATATCCTACTTATCGGCGGCTATACTGGCTTAATTCCTGCCTTACCTCATGCTGTCGGGGAACCGCATCGCAGTGTACATTTCCTTCCTTCAACGACCATCTCGACTCCATCATGTCTCCTTGCCCACGTAAAATGTTACACAAATTTACGATGTTTATTTTAACTCAGCAACTAAACAAACGGTAGCGCAGTAATTACTCGTTTTTGTACGTCCCAATCAATGTACACGTTCAACCAATGATTCCTTTGAATCTCCGCCTAACATCACCAAAACCAGCACCGAACCGAATAATTGACTCGCTCAATCTCTAGCTTAAAATACTAATTAAACCCGCTCGTATTTGCATGCAACGCAGCGTGCTGGATTGCAAAGTACTGCGGTCGCCTGGCATCACACATCGGCTGGCATACAGCATCGGCTACACATGAATTTCTCCTGCCTTTCTAGGTCAAAAGTAGCGAGCCTGGACAGATGACCCAAATTACGTAAAAAATCTCACTTAGTCCCTTATTGTTTAAATTTTGTAGTCACCGGGCCTGGGCAGAATTTCGGATAGGATCGTAGAGGATGAGCAGCTCCGCGACTTACTCTGAACTGTGATCTGCCGCCGTCGGCTCAGTTCTTGCCGTCTTCCTCTCTCTGCGGCGGTGATCTGCCGCCGTCGGTTGGCTGTCTGCTGTCTTGTCTCCGCTGACTGGCTGCGAGCTGCTGTCTTGTCTCCGCTGTCAAACTGCCACGGCGGACGGCTGCCGCCGCCGCGCCACGGGCAGCGTGCGTGCTGAGGTCCCGAAGTCGACTCTGGCGGCCTTGTTAATGCCAAGTGTCTGGTGTCTGGTGCTAATATCTTCACATAATCATATAATTTTGGTTCTCCATAATGCCTCTTGCTGATAAAATCGTATACTTCAATAATCGATCAGGTAGTCCGTTCAGTCATTGTATTTCAATTATTACGTCGTAGTATCGTTTTTAGATGACTTTCTTGTTCATCCCTTTCTTTTCCCAGCATTAAGTGTTCGCCTTTTCCAGCTTAACGAAAATCTTGACATGCTTAATTTGGTATCAGTGCCTAGGCTACGTTCAGGTTCAGTACTATATAATACCGGCGTCGATCGTATCGATCGTATTTCTAATTGTTCTCATTACTTGCAAATAGCACCTTTCCTCGTGTTAATTTCAAATCTGCTTTGTAAACACTGCTTCTTATTTGGCCGTCTTACTTCGCGTATATCGTACATCTCATTTCTTCTCAACGATTCTTCCCTTACTTGAAAACTTTCTCTTTGTTGACGCGTCACAGCTCGACACAGCTGCCCCTCTGCCTTTGGGCGGGTCGCCCTGGGTGTGCTGACTCATAGCGGGGGGGGGGGGGGAGGGTGATGTGGCGGCGCCGGTAGGGACGGTATTGGGACCGGTACGCAAATGGGACTGGTACCGTAATGGGTGTACCTGAGGGGTGTACACCCGGCTGGCACTGCTCCCCGCCGTCGTCTCGCTTACTCAGCTGTTCTGGCGATGACTGTGCTGACTGCAGTTGCTAGACTTGCAGTTTCGGGCTTCTGACCCGAGTTTTTGCATGTCTGGGTTGGATGCGAGGAGAGGGGGATGTCTGCCTCCGCCGGCTCGGAATGCTTTGTCAGAGGAGTCAGGCCCGGTGCATTGGAACATGCTGAGAAGATGTACCCCGTTACAGTACACCCAGTACCTTCACTGAAGATAATGGTTAAATATCTGCGCCAGAAGTAGTAATGTGGAAGTTAATCTTTTTGAGGGACGGTTTGGTGCCAACCAGCATGAAGTCTGTCTTTTTGGGGTTCATTTTGAGGCTATTAGACTGGAACCAGTTTTGTAGGCACTGGATGGACTCCTTGACCCGGGCTTTCAAGTTGGAAAGACCGACATCAGGAGTGGCGGAGTCAAGGAGTTGGGTGTTGTCAGCATGGGATATTAGGCGGCCGTGGGGTAGGAAGTTGGGTAGGTCATTGATGGAAATGAGGAAGAGGATTGGACCGACTAGGGATCCCTGGGCGACCCCATGGGATAGGGGTAGAGTGATTGAGCCACTGCTAACCGTCTGTCTCCGACCGCTCAGATAGTCCCTAAACCACTCCGAGGACACCCCGCACCGCTCAAGCTTACTGAGAAGGACGCCGTGATCAATACTGTCGAAGGCTTTGCTGAGGTCGATCGTCGTAATCGACGCGACATGGCCGTTGTCGACAGCCCTTGCCAGCCATTCCACAGCGTCGATCAGAGCGTCCTCTGTCGAGTGACATGGACGGTAAGCATATTGCATTGGCGTCAGTACATGATTGTCAAGTAGGTAAGAGCTGAGCTGCGAGCAGACGACCTTCTCCGCGATTTTCGACAGTACAGAGAGTATATAAATGGACCGAAAGTTGTTGAGGTCAGACCGATCGCCAGACTTAAACACTGGGGTGACGCGCGAGATCTTCCAGGAAGAAGGGAAGTACACGACGATATGGAAGAGTTGATCAGGTGTAGAAGATGACAGCCGATTACGGGGAAACACTTCTTTACAGCAAGGAGAGGCACACCGTCGATACCGACGGTCCTCGACGCACTCATCTTCCCGATTGCGGTTGAAAGTTCCGGCAGAGTGGCCGGGCACAGGGAGAGGGCTGAGGCACAGACACGGTGTGGGCGCGGTCCAGCCGGAGTCGTACCAGCACTGTCGCGCACCGCCGCTTGCTCCGCCGCGATACGAGGTCCGACGGAGGCGAAGTAGGCGTTAAGTTCGTCTGCCCGGTTGCTCAGGTCGTCATCGGGTGTGGCGCGCCCTCTCGCTGGCTGCATTGCGAACTGCCTGAGGCGGTTCCAAAAATGACGCCTCTCGCTCAGCAGACCGCTGCACAGGTACGAGCGACGTGCGTGGGTGATCAGTCCCTTCACTCTGTTTCGACACTGCTGGTACGTGCGGCGTGCCTTCGGGGTGCGGCAGTGCTCCCAGGTCTGGCGGGCGCGGTCGCGCACCTCCATGGGTCCGGAGACTTGTGCGTCGCCACGAGTGGTGGTCGGGCAGTGGATGTCGACTGCGGTGTTCCATACTGTCATGAACGCGTCCACCTTGTCGACGGTGCCAGCGGCGTGGAGCGGCTCCCAGTCCGCGAGCAGCATGCTCAGGTTGAGCGCGTCCCAGTTGACGCGTTTCCACGGCCGCATGGTGGTGGTGATTGGTCGTCGGTGCTCTCTGGGGACGGGAGCGCAGAGCAGCACCGGCTGGTGGTCCGCCACGAGCTCGGGGAGAACCTGGATTGAGTCCCGGAGGACCGTCAACTGTTCTTTGGTGGACAGATCCGTTGTCCCATCTGCGATCACTCCGTAAAACATCGAGCGTCGTGCCTCTTCCAGGACTTCGCGGAGTACCATAGAGGCCATGATCTGTACGATTTCATCCTGACATTCGTGAGAAATGAAGTTGTTCCTCTTTTGGATCCACGCCTTGATCGCGGGGCTGGTCACAGAGCGTTCATCAAGCATTGTGAGCAGCCTCCCGCTCACGCTGTCGTGGCCACGGAGGGCCGACCCCGAATGCGCCAGGCCGCGGATGGTGCAGATGATCTCCGTGAAAACCTCCCGATTCGTCTTCTGCTCTTCTCTGTGGCTCGAGCCACGCGCTTGTCAACAGGTAGACCAGCAGACAGTCAGCTTCTCCTTGGCATGCATGTGCTGCGCAGACTTGGAGTGGGCTCTGAACCTTTCCGTTGCCTTCTTCCAGTTGGAAAAACCATCCAAGAAGGCCGTCTCTTTGAAGTCGGAGCGTCCCATCAACTTTTGTGAGAGTGCTCGGCAACACGTGTGGCACGTCACCGAGTCCCGTGCGACGTCGTAGGAGAGAAACGGGTACTCGGTGTACCACTGGCTTCTGCACTTACTGCCGTTTGTCTCCGGAAAGGGCACATGCGCTGGTTGGTGTGGTTCTGTGAAGGAAGGGATACGCCAGGATTAGGGACAATGTTTTAGTCGAACTATTAGGACATGTTTGTCAACATATTTGGCGCATCCTATTTAGGTGAACTTCTCTAACCGTGGTCCAGGCACCTGAAGCTTCATCATTACCAGGAAGATACAAAACAGGTATATTTCTCAACAAAGGCTCCCCCGGTTGGGCCAGAATTGCGATTCCTTGTACCGTGGTATGGTTCCGAAGTACCGTCAGGCAAATCTATTTGTGTAAGCTAGTCCGTACAGATACCATGTCTTGCAGAAGCTCATTTATACACATGAAAGGGAAGTTGACTCCACCTTGAAATATTCCTTGAAAGTTGGCAGTAGCCAGTAATGGGTATACTGAGCTGAAAACTACTAACATGACACTGGTTTCAACAGTAGATTGGTATCGTTGTAGCTATTCACCAGTTTATTTTTTGTATAACGTCGCTACCAAGAGATCCGATGTCAGAGGGTGTATCGGATTGTTAATGTATGCAAAACCCATGAAATAAAGCAAAATCCACCAAAATCGTACATACATGTGCCGTTGATGAACCTATAATTTTGAGATGAACGATCGTATTGGGTGTGATTTATATATAATACAAGCTACGATTCTGCTATCTCAGTTTAAAAAACCCATGTGGTGGTCTATTTCCTTAAAATGGGTTAATGGCAAGTGCGGATGTAACGTTTTTTTTTGGTGAGGTGGGAGGGGGGGGGGCTTCCAAATGAAGTCAATTATTTCCATGCAATGTCATAGATGTATATATTACCTCCCGGGGCCGGGAAAAGGTTTGTTTAAGTCCGAGGTCAGCCTGATACATTTTTTCACGAGCCCGTAGGGCGAGTGCAAACATTTTCAGGATGACCGAAGACTTAAACAAACTGCCGGCCCAAGGGAGGTATTTATTTTACCATATGCCGTTTATGTACTGTGTTCTTTTACAGATTGGATCTATTGAACTTCCAAGTATTTAATTAGCCTATTAGGTACGCACTGTGACATTCGTATATAAAGGTCTTTTTCTCTGCATTTGGGTTTCCGAATGTCCAATAATCAAGACCTCCAAGAAGAGAGAAACACGAGGGGGGGGGGGGGGGGTCGACCCCCCCCCCCAACTTTTGCGGGAAAAATTAAAAATTCTCGTACAAATTGCCTTTGCAGTGCAGTCAAAATCCAGCTATTTTCATGTCAAAAGCTGGAAAATTTCGCGCCATGACATAAGTTTCGCAATTGCTTATACAAATTTGGAAAATGGGAAAAATAATTTCATTAAGTGTCTGGCAGAGAGCTCTCCTTGGCGGGAATTGCTGGCCCCAGTGCCCATTCCCTTCATACAATATTCACTTTTAAGTTTCAAGCAGGCTACATGTTTAGCTAGTTTGCCGAGTTCCGACAAACGCGACGCGAACGCAAAGACGAGGAGATCGGCACCCGGAAGCTGCTCCACCGGTGCACAATTTGCTGGACCGAAGAGCTAATAGTGGAAACAGGCCAGGCCCATCTCATCAAGCCATCTCACCTCACGGTCTGGTTCCAATTCGTTTTCCAGGACGTAAAATTAAAATGTTCACGCCGCTTCGCGGCGTCACATCGGTAGTCATCGTCATAACGAAGCCATAGTCATCATCATCGGTTCGTCGTAACGCTGAATTGAATGAATGGCATTTGTAGCTTATTATCCGAGCTACAAGTCCCACCGCCTATATTTCTGGGTTTTATGAGGCAAAACCGTAAAAATTTGGCGACGCTTCGCGGCGCTAACTAACAAGTACATACCTACCTACTATAACATGAAAATCCACATACAAAATGCTGCAAAGGCTTAAATACACGTATCAAAATGAGGGTACATTTTTCGTCATTTCAGCCGCCCCCACACTCAAAAGCCGACCCCCACCTGTTGTCAGCTAAGATATGTTTTCTCTCCTGTACGTAACAATACCAATTAGTAATGCGCTCAGTACAATGCCTACTGAGGGTCCTGGTCCAATCCAGCTCATCAAAAGTAGACGAAGACAAATTGTTAAAAAGGAGGCCTCACAAAATAAAGTGGCCGAAATACGTAGAGTTTTTCATATCCAGGGGTATTTTTTTGGGGTGGGGGCCTCTCCCAGGGGCTTGTCCCCTTTTCTGAAGGTCTGGCTGCGCCCCTGGTTATATTGTAGACTTGCTTGACCGAAATGGTGCTGGATAACAATAATGAAATAAGGACACCTGTAAACGTGATAATTGTTAAACTTATAAATTACCTCTCGCCCTAATGGGGTTATTTGTCATTTTGCCCCCCTTGATTTTTTTTTAGAATAGCGGAAAAACAACGAATTTTGCCAAATTTGTCAAAAAATCCCAAATTTGGCCAAATTTGCCCAGAATAGTTCTAAAAACGCAAATATAGCTTGTATTAGACTGCACGTCTTGGGGGGGGGGGGGGAGGGGGGGGGGGGGGCATAGTTCCCCCCTCCCTTGAACGGTATTGGGGGGGGGCATGGCCGTCCCCCCCCCCCTGGATCCGCCCCTGTGGCGCATATGGACGTGGAGTGAAAATTATGTTTTATCAATTAGCTCCAGCCGTAAAGATTGAATCATATTTCTTACACTGTTCCATCATATAGTAATTTTATAACATGCTATATTATTATATACTATATTACTAATATTGTTTAAGCTTGCGTTGCGTCACTTTTTCCTCAAGGAAAAGCTACCATATTTTACTGCCATATGAAGTATATTTTATTTTTTATTTTTAAACTTTTGCAATGCTCATCATTTTTACCATATATGGTAAAAGATATGTAATTTTCGACTACGGAAGATGGGGGGGGGGGGGCAAAAAGATAGTTTTTCCCCCGCTTGATTTCGCCAGCGGGGGCGGCTACCCCTGCTGCCCCCCCCCCCCCCCCCGAATCCGCCGCCTCTGCTCCCTATTCACCTAAAATGTGGGGAAGGCCAGTGGCGGTTCTTCCATTGAGGAAGATGAGACAGTGCCTTACCTAAATTGGCCAAACATATAAAGTATAATCTTATTTTTCCTAAATATTCAATAATTTTAGTGAAGTTATAAGGAACAAAATATTTCATAGACAAAACGATTTTCTAGTCAACTCCTCATATTAATTTATTAATGACCAAGACGCGTTTCTATAACTTCTTCAATTGGTCATTAAAAATAGGACATTAACACAACAGATGAATGACACTTCAAAATATACAAAGTTCATTCACATCACGTGATTGTGTCACCCATTATTCTCCATGAGGCGACGCAATCACGTGCTACACATCTAATTTATGTGTTGCCAAAATTAATTTCGAAGCCATTTCAGATAAAGTTATTCTTCCAGTCTTAGGATTCATACATTCTTTTACTTCCAGTACTGCAGCTTCAAGCGCAATTCTTGTTTTCTTATCTATATGCTCTGTAATGCTCTTGGCACCTTCCCAATCGGGTAAAGCTCCACACTCATGACTATTATTCACTCTTGTTTTGGGTCTCTGATATTGTAAATCTTTCTTGTGTTCCTTTAGCCTTATGCTCCAACTTCTTCGTTCCTGTTTAGTACTTTCTTTTACAATGTCTCCTATGTTTTTCCCAGCCTTACTCACTACTATCACATCAGCATGTTTGAGAAAATGTGCTATCGCGTCAACATTGCGGAACAACAATTACTTTTTGATTCTTCTCGTCTTTCTTCGGCCTGTTACTACGAATCCTCTTGGCTTAAGTCTACATTTTACTATCATTGCCTTAGGGTATTTTAGTCCTCTGAAGATGTCTTGTATATGACCTAGCTCATCATTCAAATATTCCTCACTGCATATCCTATACGCTCTGAGATAAAACCCAATTAAAACACTTGACTTAACTCTATTGCTGTGAGCTGAATAAAAATGAATCTAATCTTCCTTATTTGTTCTCTTTCTGTACACTTTAAATTCGAGTCCAACCTCAGTTCGCATTATCAGCGTATCTAAAAACGGGAGACTCATATCGTCTTCCTTTTCGATGGTAAACTGTATCTTGGGATCCACTTCATTTAACCGAGCAAGTTTATCTTCCAAGTCTGTGTCTTCCGGTGTAATTACTATCACGTCATCTACATTTCTCATCCAATACGAGTCGTTGCCCATGATTCCCTGAAAGTGATCATTTTCTAGCATCTCCATATATAGGCACGCAGCTACTGGACTAAGTGGAGAACCCATTGCTAGACCTCGATGCTGTGCGTATTCAACGTCATTAAAGGTGAATGAACCAAATTCCAAACAGAGTTGGACAAGTTTGGTGAAATCTGCTTTTGGAATCGGCAAGCAATCCTGTGGCAACTCACTTACCACCTTCCCGATAGCTTCCATTGCACCCTTCACAGGTACATTGGTAAACAGGGCCTTGACATCGAAGCTGGCTAGTTTCTTGTCTTTAACGTCGATGCTCTTCAATCTTTCTAATAGGTCACCTGAGTTTGTCAAGTGAGCAGGGCTCAGTGACCCTAACATTCTTGATAAAGGCTTGGCCAAAACTTTAGCGAGACGATGTGGGACACTACCAATACCAGAGGTGATTGGCCGCATTGGAATCCCTTGTTTATGGACTTTCGGCAAACCTCTGATCCGCGGTGCTTTGGGGTCCTCTTCAAGTAAGTGTTGTCGCTTTCTTCGGTTATCTGATTGACTCAGGACTTTTCGCGCGGAAGATAAACTTGCTCGGTTAAATGAGATGGATCCCAAGATACAGTTTACCATCGAAAAGGAAGACAATATGAGTCTCCCGTTTTTAGATACGCTGATAATGCGAACTGAAGATGGACTCGAATTTAAAGTTAACAGAAAGAGAACAAATAAGGAAGATTACATTCATTTTTATTCAGCTCACAGCAATAGAGTTAAGTCAGGTGTTTTAATTGGGTTTTATCTCAGAGCGTATAGGATATGCAGTGAGGAATATTTGAATGATGAGCTAGGTCATATACAAGACATCTTCAGAGGACTAAAATACCCTAAGGCAATGATAGTAAAATGTAGACTTAAGCCAAGAGGATTCGTAGTAACAGGCCGAAGAAAGACGAGAAGAATAAAAAAGTAATTGTTGTTCCGCAATGTTGACGCGATAGCACATTTTCTCAAACATGCTGATGTGATAGTAGTGAGTAAGGCTGGGAAAAACATAGGACACATTGTAAAAGAAAGTACTAAACAGGAACGAAGAAGTTGGAGCATAAGGCTAAAGGAACACAAGAAAGATTTACAATATCAGAGACCCAAAACAATAGTGAATATAGTCATGAGTGTGGAGCTTTACCCGATTGGGAAGGTGCCAAGAGCATTACAGAGCATGTAGATAAGAAAACAAGAATTACGCTTGAAGCTGCAGTACTGGAAGTAAAAGAATGTATGAATCCTAAGACTGGAAGAATAACTTTATCTGAAATGGCTTCGAAATTAATTTTGGCAACACATAAATTAGATGTGTAGCACGTGATTGCTTCGCCTCATGGAGAATAACGGGTGACACAATCACGTGATGTAAATTAACTTTGTATATTTTGAAGTGTCATTCATCCGTTGTTTTCATGTCCTTCTTCATAATGACCAACTGAAGAAGTTATAGAAACACGTCTTGGTCATTAATAAATTAATATGAGGAGTTGACTGTTTTTATATGTCAATATGAATATTAACAAAACAAATTTCAAAACAGTTAAAACGCGTCTCATTTTTATGTTATTTCAAGATGTTTGCTGGCATCAATAGGCGCAAATCAGCCTAGCCATTGAAATTTAGCATGGTGAAAATTTGGGCTGTGAGGCACGGCCTCACAGCCCTTGGCGGTTTTCGCCGGGCGCTTCCGTTCGGGAGAAATTCGATGCGGCGTCAGCCGTCATCGCGGCAGCAGCAAAGGACCTTTGTGACAGGCGCCATGAATGCTTCGGGATATTTTGAATGCGCGATCTTTTTCTAATGGTTTAATATATTTTTCAAAATCTCTTTTAATGACAAATATCATTAACTTATGTAATAGTTGCATATTTTCGTCAGCTTTTCAAAGCGTTAATCATGCTCTCCTGCTCCACAAACTCAAAAATTCATACAACATTTCAGATTGTGCATTGCTATGGTTTACTTCATATCTTGAAAACAGGCAACAACGCGTAGTTGTAAACGGGCAGTGCTCGGCATGGAGCCCGGTAACCTCGGGTACTCCCGAGGGAGGTATAATCTCCGCTTTACTGTTTGCGATGTACGTCAACGATCTTCCTATTGGGATGTCCTCTGGGGTTCTGCTGTTCGCGGATGACGCAAAATTATACAGGAAAATTTCCAGAAGCTCCGACGCCCAAGCCCTTCAAAATGACCTCAATAAGCTATACGAGTGGTCAAAAGTATGGAAGTTAAAGTTAAACTCATCTAAATGTAAATCTTTCCGAATGTCATTGAGAACAAAGCCATTAGAAACAACTTATCACATTGATAGGACTGAATTAGAGCACGTTGACCAAATTCGGGACCTCGGAGTTATACTTGATACAAAACTTACATTCGGGCCACATGTAGATAGTTCAGTGAAAAAAGCAAACAGAGCTCTCGGTGTACTCATTCGATCATTCCAAAAAGCCAGCCCCAGAGGATATCTCAATGACCGATCCGTCATTGCTTCGTACTGCGCACACGTTCGCTCCAACTTGGAGTACTGTAGCGTGATTTGGGGAGGCGCCGCTTCATCTCATGTCATTCGATTGGAACGGATAGAGCATAAGTTTTTAATGTGGCTCAACGCTCAGGTGCGCTCTCAGTCGTCGTCGCTTGTGTATTGTGACTTACTGAAACATTTTAGCTTAGTGTCTGTATCTGCGCGTAGAACTCAATACGATATCATGTTTTTGCGTAACGTTTTCACTGGCAAAATCCGTTCATCATTTATATTACAGTCATTCTCACTCAATGTACCCTGCCGCGCCACAAGACAACAATCTCGAACTCTGTTCAGCATTCCATATGCCAGGGTGTCAACTGTGAGAGAAGGCATTTTTGTGAGGCTGCCTAGACTGGCTAATAGGCTCGTAGATAAATGTTCCTCGGTGGACCTGTTCTCAGACACTCTCTCATCATTTCGTGGCAAAGTAAGGTCATATGTCGCTTCATTGTAAGTAGGTAGTCTATACGCGCTATGTACGTTTTATTTGTCACCGGTGTCGAAATGTGATGGGTATTGCTGTGTGTAACTATTGCTACTTTTTATTTCTATTTAATTTTATATTCGTTTTCATTTTTACATTTGTCTTCATTTTTGCTATTTTATCTTCACTATTTCATCACATATTTCTTATTTCGTATTTTATTCTTATATTTTAAATCCATTTGTGTCATTTAACAGCTTTTAACCATCGCTTTTGTATTATAGAGGATCTTCTAGGTGATCTTTTGTATTATTATAGGTATAGATGGTTATGGGTGAGGGATATAATGTGATCTTTTAAGTATGTGAATGCGTGTGGTTTTATCTGTGTGACTTCGCCCATAAATGGTTCACCCCGTCGGCGATGATGTTAAATAAATAAATAAATAAATATTGCTGCAAGGAGATCGACGGGCCGTCCAGACTTAGATTACAAAGAGGACATTATATTTCGATGCATTTTGCTTAGCCGTGTAACGTGTTCTTCGCATATACCTAATTATTTTATGTGTAGACTCCGAGTCCTATTGTTAACATGCAGTCGCACAATTTTTGTCAACCGGCAGAATGAAGAGTCAAATCGAAAGCCAATTAGGTACGTGTAGCACACTCTGCGTGATAATTCTTGCCTATTTTCAAATCAATTCCAAGCTGATGACAGCATAAAACGGGCTGTTTGTAGCGGTGAAGTGTTAACCGTGGTGATCTGCATATATTTACAAACTACTAAAAAAATCACGAAACAGTGCCCCCCCCCCTCCCGACTGCCTCACCTACGTTTGACCCTTGGCGCCGCCACTGGGGCAGGCATTTCAACTAAACGAAATTTCGCAGAAACGAAGATATATATATATATATATAGATAGATATAAGATATAGATATATATATATATATATATATATATATATATATATATATATATATATATATATATATATATATATATATATATGTATATATATATATATATATATATATATATATATATATATATATATATATATATATATATATATATATAGATAGATAGATAGATAGATAGATAGATAGATAGATAGATAGATAGATAGATATATACATATACATATACATATACATATACATATATGCGATGTCTATGTCTATGTCTATGTCTATGTCTATGCCTATGTCTATGTCTATGTCTATGTCTATGTCTATGTCTATGTCTATGTCTATGTCTATGTCTATGTCTATGTCTATGTCTATGTCTATGTCTATGTCTATATATATATATATATATATATATATATATATATATATATATATATATATATATATATATATATATATATATACATATATATATATATATATATATATATATATATATATATATATATATATATGTATATATATATATATATATATATATATATATACACACCGAGTTCCGTGCGACGTCGTAAGAGAGAAACGGGTACTCGGTGTACCACTGGCTTCTGAACTTCCTGCCGTTTGTCTCCGGAAAGGGCACATGCGCTGGTTGGTGTGGTTCTGTGAAGGAAGGGATACGCCAGGATTAGGGACAATGTTTTAGTCGAACTATTAGGACATGTTTGTCAACATGTTTGGCGCATCCTATTTAGGTGAACTTCTCTAACCGTGGTCCATGTACCTGAAGCTTCATCATTACCAGGAAGATTCAAAACAGGTATATTTCTCAACAAAGGCTCCCCGGTTGGGCCAGAATTGCGATTCCTTGTACCGTGGTATGGTTCCGAAGTACCGTCAGGCAAATCTATTTGTGTAAGCTAGTCCGTACAGATACCATGTCTTGCAGAAGCTCATTTATACACATGAAAGGGAAGTTGACTCCACCTTGAAATATTCCTTGAAAGTTGGCAGTAGCCAGTAATGGGTATACTGAGCTGAAAACTACTAACATGACACTGGTTTCAACAGTAGATTGGTATCGTTGTAGCTATTCACCAGTTTATTTTTTGTATAACGTCGCTACCAAGAGATCCGATGTCAGAGGGTGTATCGGATTTTTAATGTATGCAACACCCATGAAATAAAGCAAAATCCACCGAAATCGTACATACATGTGCCGTTGATGAACCTATAATTTTGAGATGAACGATCGTATCGTGTGATTTATATATAATACAAGCTAGGATTCTGCTATCTCAGTATAAAAAACCCATGTGGTGGTCTATTTACTTAAAATGGGTTAATGGAAAGTGCGGATGTAACGGTTTTTTTTTGGTGGGGCGGGGGGGGGGGGGGGGGGGGGGGGGCTTCCAAATGAAGTCAATTATTTCCATGCAATGTCATAGATGTATATATTACCTCCCGGGGCCGGGAAAAGGTTTGTTTAAGTCCGAGGTCAGCCTGATACATTTTTTCACGAGCCCGTAGGGCGAGTGCAAACATTTTCAGGATGACCGAGGACTTAAACAAACTGCCGGCCCAAGGGAGGTATTTATTTTACCATGCGCCGTTTATGTACTGTGTTCTTTTACAGATTGGATCTATTGAACTTCCAAGTATTGAATTAGCTTATTAGGTACGCACTGTGACATTCGTATATAGAGGCCTTTTTCTCTGCATTTGGGTTTCCGAATGTCCAATAATCAAGACCTCCAAGAAGAGAGAAACACGAGGGGGGGGGGGGGGGGGTCGACCCCCCCCCCCCCCCCCAACTTTTGCGGGAAAAATTAAGAATTTCTCGTACAAATTGCCTTTGCAATGCAGTCAAAATCCAGCTATCAATCAAGGTGTCAATCAAGGTGTCAAAAGCTGGAAAATTTCGCGCCATGACATAAGTTTATATATATATATATATATCGACGAAAACATGTAAACGCTTATGAGACGAAAAAATGTGCGGAAGAAATACGAATAAATGTTCAGACTAAAACCGCGCAAACAATGTGTTTGGACGAAAATGCTTGGACGATAAAGAGACGAAACGAACAAAAAAACGAGACAAAAAATTGCGTAGAAGAAAATTATTCGGACAAAAAAATGTGTAGACGAAATAATGCGTAAACGAAAAAAGCGAGACTAAAAAAATCCGTAGATGGAAAAATGAGTACGCGATAAATTTCGCAGATAAAAAATGAGACGATAAAACGCAAAACAATAAAATGCGAGAGGAACCTACGCAATTTTTCGTCTACGCAATGGTGATGAGAATGAGCGATGGTGCAAGCAGCGCAGAAGGAACAAGAGGAGCTGAAGAAGTGGCACTGAGCTGACGAAAACATACACGACGAAAAACCGACCGACGAAAATTTGCCTGGACACGGGTATCGGCGGGACAAGCGTCATCAAGTGATCAAGATCTGGCTAGTCTTGTTGCTATCCTAGTCTTGTTGTGACTTGTGAGTAGCCTGTAGAGCAATGTCTTGTCTGAGTTCAGTTAGTCGATTGTGTCAGTTTAGTGTACTTTGTTAGCATTGTTTGATTCTTGTGATTAACGCTTACGTTTGTTACGTTGTCATTGTGTTTATGTGTTCCGACATAGCTTCTGTCTGTGCAACTCTGTGTCGCTCGCCGCCGTCGCCGAGCACTCATCGGATGCTTTCCGTTTCAGTCACCAGCACCTCTCCGAGGATTACTGTCCGCAGAGATAAACAGTCGTCTAAATACCGAGCCGTCCTCTGACCGTCGCCGCCGTCTGGAGATCTGTCTGTCCACCTGGCACACCATCACCGCCGTCACAGCCGGAGGCGTATCGGGTCCCCCCTGCTGCTGGTAAACACCACCCACTGAACACTCAGCTGCACATCCACCACGCTCCACGTACCATCTCAAACGGACAATGGACAAGACTTGGGACATTCCTAGACGTACAATTCCTTTTAATAATCAGCGGCATAGAAACAAATCCTGGACCCCCACAACAACCACATCTACAGCAGACCCTCTTAATTTCACATGTCAACATCAACAGTATTACCGCCGGAACCAAAATTGACGAACTCCAGCAATTTGTAGACACGCATGACATAAACATTCTGGCACTCACAGAGACAAAGATGACCAATGAAATTGCAGACAGTCAATACAAATTACATGGTTTCCACGCACCCCTGACACGACATAGAGACAGACACGGTGGCGGGGAGTTGCTATCTATATACATAAATCACTACCATTTCAAAGACTGAATCAGTTATAATTGGGTGATGAAGAATGGGTGTTGGCAAAAATTAAGCTGCAAGACACTTCATTATTAATATGATGGGTATACCTACCACCAAATTTAACAGCTGATAGACTACAACCATTTATTAATAACTTGACCGAATCGGCATGCAAAGCCACAATCCAAAATGCATCAGCGACTTTCATATTGAGAGACTTTAATACAGGCAATATTTACCTCGACCACTAATTTGACCGTCACAGTGGCATCACATCTTTCGATCACACACTCAAAGACGCAGCAAAAATGTTAAATCTACAGCAAATCATAAACCAGTCTACCAGAATCACCAGCAACTGCGGAAACTTGCGAGACCTCATTTTTACAACTTTCTGTAACAAAGTCATAGACAGTGGTACACTTTCGTCTTCCTCGAATCTCGATCATCTCCCAGTCTACGTGAAAATTGACGCAACGCTACCAACAACAAATGCAGAGCCAACACATGCGGTCATTTGGGACTACTCAAAATTGAACGCTCCCCTTCTCACCAGTCTTCTGTTAATTACTGATTGGACGGACATATTAAACAATGGCATTGACACAGCGACAGATGTATTCGTATCCGCAATACATAAAGCCACTGCTTCAATTCCAATTAGACGCAATACAATTTGTCCACAACAAAAACCATGGATGACTTCCGAATTGAAACGAAACATCAGAAAGCGTGATAGACTATTTAAAATTGCGAAACAGACACAGACTAACTTTAATTGGGACAGATGGAGATACCAAAGAAACCTAGTGACATCAATAAACAGACGACTCAAGGACGAATATTTATAAAACCAAGTACAAAAATTACTGTCTAAAAAACTTAATCCTTACAAATATCATCAAGTACTATGCACCATTACAGGACAATCACGAGACGACAACATTCCGCCACTTCAAACAGACAACGGAGATATAATCAACGACGACGTCGAAAAAAACGTCATTACTAAACAATTATTTTGTTGCTCAATCAACACTAAACATCCCAGAGACACAAGAACCCCACTAAGCAACATACCAGAAGCTACACTATAAAACATAACTACTTCCAAACAAGAGGTCTTACGTATTCTAAATTCACTAGATTCAAATAAATCAACAGGGCCCGACGGAATACCAGTGAAATTACTCAAGCTCATTGCCTTATTGATTGCCGAACCATTGTCGCAACTCTTCAATAAATCTTTGACAGAGGGACGGTTCCCGAGTAAATTTAAAGAAGCAGATGTCAAACCAATTTTAAAAAAACAAAGGTTCACCATCGGATCATAAATGCTACCGACCAATCAGCATTCTTTCAGCACTTTCTAAAGTTTTTGAGAACATTGTTTATAGAAATGCATACGATCACTTCACAGAACATTCCCTTCTCTCCGACAAACAAAGCGGCTACCGACAGCATCACAGTACACAACAACAACTGTGCTTGACGCACAACCTCTATAAATCACTGGACTTAGGACATGACTTTACTGCGATTTACCTAGACATATCCAAATATTTCGACAAAATATGGCATAAAGGACTACTGTATAAATGCAAAAACGAATTTGGTATCACAGGACGACTGCTAGACTGGTTCACATCGCATTTGAAAGACAGACAACGAGTAAAATTACGGGACACCTATTCGACGACGCGAACAATAAATGTCGGCTGTCCGCAGGGATATGTTTTAAGACCATTACTTGCACTCATTTATTTAAATGGACTCTTGAATCATACTCAGCATGACATTCTTTTCTTTGCAGACTACACATCTATTTACGCCTCATACGCAAAGACAGACCTACTGACGACACAACTTTCTCTCCAAAAGGACTTAGACGAAATATATAAATATGGTCGAGAATGGGTTATCACGTTCAATACAACACAAACAATTCAACAAACATTCACACACAAGCTCAAATACCAATCACCAGCCTTCACCTTTGGAGGTGATCCCATACCAGTTCACGACAATCATACACATCTTGGTATAACCTTCTTTAAAGACCTTCGTTTTTAACAAACACATCAAAACCATATGCCGCAAAATACACATTGTAATTAATCCCCTGTATAAGAGAGCAAAATACATACCAAGGCCCATTCTCGACAAAATCTACAAAACATACATCCGACCTCACTTTGACTACTGCGACGCCATCATAAACGCAAATAGACATCTCAGACACCTCAGAAACACAAATAGACACACTACAACCACCAGCAACACATCATCATAACCACCAGCAACACATCATCATAACCACCAGCAACACATCATCATAACCACCAGCAACACCTCATCATATAAGAGGTCATTTTTTTCCTACAATAGTCAGACAATGGAACGATTTAACACAGGACACACAGCAACTCACGCACACAACCTTCAAGAAACAGATTTGCCAGCAGCTGGGGGCACCTAATCCGCCTAGCTACTATATTGCAGGTTCAAAAAAGGGAAACATCCTTCACGCCCGGCTCAGAATGAACATGTCCCATCTAAATTCCCATTCATTCACAATTCATAAAGCAGACTCACCAGAATGCCGATGCGAACACCATAACGAAAACGTCAGCCACTTCATTCTTACCTGTCCATACTATGCAAATCAACGAAACAGCATGTTCGACCGATTATCCCACACATTATGTATAAACTTCAGACGCATACCTCCAAAACATCAGTTAAACATTTTACTCCACGGCACAGATCTCAGCGGTGGCGACGGTTCGGCAGCGGCACTCCACTTTCAAAACTTTTTGTTGAGCTCAAAAAGATTTGCCCATCTTTAATACAACTGTCTTTGCATGTACTAACATTTTATATTATATTTACTTCCATTACCATGTTGCCGATAAAGGTGTGTATTCCTTACATCTCCGGAGAGGTGCTTGGGGGCTTGGGCAACTTTCAATTCCAGTCCAGTGAGCTGTGCCGTGGCGGCGGTCGCAGTTTAAGTCAAACTTTTTTCTGATGATTTAGACTTGGCGCTTTAATTTAAGCATTGCTTTTGCGCCTGTCTGATTTATGTTTTGTATGTTACATGGACTTCATGTTTAATAAACTTGGTTATGATGATATGATGATGATTGGTTGATGAACATTGGTGACTCTGGCGTCAACGAAACGTTTGGCCTAACCTAACCTACAAACCTACAAACCTACAAACCTACAAACCTACTTAGTACTGGTAATTTTTGACTAGGGTACCTGCCTCCGAAATGTAAACAACATATGGTAGCGCATGAGGTAGCACATGAGGTATTATGGCAGCACTATACAACGCAATGGGGTATGTCAGCTGACAAGAATGTAGATGGCGCTGATGTACAATATGACCCAAGCGGCGATCACCGCCATTGGCGACATTGCATTAAAGGAAATAGTTCACCTTATACAATTTTTACCCAACACGACTTGATTATATTTTTTAATACAATTTCTTTTTATATTGTCAAAAATGGCCTTATATCGCGCCGATTCAGGACAGAAGGCCGTACATTTGTATTGTTTATCAAAACTATATGCATACTCTCTGAGTCAGAGTCCTGACGTCACGCGAATGTAAACAATGGTTCAGCCAATCAGGTTCGAAAGTAGTCGCGTAAAGATAGACTCGCATTGGAGATGTGCGAACCGGCGGCCGGCGATCGTTTGCTAGCACCAGCTGCAAGCTGATTGGCTGATGGTATAGCCTCTGCCCGGTCTAGAACCAGTACAACATTCTTTCGCCAGAACCGCATTCCATCGCCACAAACTCAAATATATTCGGCTGTCTTTTCGAGTCAGCCTTTTCTCCAAATATATTCGGCTGTCGGCTGTCTTTTCGAGTTTCGACTATCGAGAGTCTTTTCAGTCAAAAAAACTTGCAGATAGGAGTTTCCCAACAAGGGCTACAAAACTGCTATCTCAGTTTAAAACTAATGTTGAAGGTGAACTATTTCCTTTAAGTCACTGTTTGAGGGTGGCTCTAAAAATAGTTACGATGGAAAATGCTAAAGGGCCAAGTCTCATGTGGTTCGCTGAAGCTTTCTGAGTTAAAGGGAAATAATGACCTTTTGATTTTGTTAGCAACAATTTCTTAGGCTCCCGTTATATTTTTAAAATTATTTTATTTAAATTTAAGAATTAAATAAAATTATTCCCAAATTCAAAGTTGTAAGTTTGGAAGAAATACAAAACAAGTACCTTGTGTACATCATGAAGGTCATTGACAAATTCGTCCTTCCCTACCATTGTTAACATCGAGTGCGGCATTTGTGGAGCCTCTGTGACATTTCCGTTCAAACTGAGCGCTGCTCGGACACCCGCTAGTAGCGCTTTCGTTCTCCATGGCAACCAGGCGTCAGCCAATCAAAAGCCAGAAAGGGAATACGTTCTGGCTTTTCATTGGCTCACGCCTGGTTGCCATGGAGAACGAAAGCGCTACTAGCGTGCGTTCGAGCAGCGCTCTGATCCGTGAAGCAATCCGTGAAGCATCCGTGATGCATGACTGACTATCAGTATAAGTCATGAATAACAACAACATGCAAACTATACCAACTCGAATAAAATAAGAGCGGAATGAATTGAACCCCAGGCAAGCTAGTATTCGCAAAGCACTCGGCACTGCGCCACAATGGCAAAAGGTGAGGGAAATGCATATTGGATACAATATTATTACGTCACAAGTTTCTGAAGTGTCAACTACTATGAAATACAGTGATAAAATACCTTTAATAATGATTAACAAGAAAATTCAAACTTAAAAACAATCATTTGAATAAGTCTTTAATTAGCTTTCAACTCGAAATCAGATATATTTTGCAATGCTACACAAGAATGGCACCAATGACGTCATTAACAAAGCCTGCTACGGGACTTGGGTATACTAATCAGGAACAACTCGCCAAGTGCGCCGAGATGGTTAAGTGCGCCGAGAAGCATGACAATGACTTTGTAAACAAATCGCCGACGCTAAATAGGTCGCCGTCGATGTGCATCGATGAGCTTCTGATTTAATTGCCAGTTTTGTGTTATTGTTCGTTAGTTTTTTGGGAAAAATTATTATTTTTCATGATAAAATAAAGCATAGCATAATGGGAATACAGCCACAGACAAACTATACACAACTCCTAATGTTAAAAACAAATGAATCGAATTGCAAAAATTGAGGGTCGCAACCACTAACTATGCCGCGTTGATGTGCATCGATGAGCTTCCGATTTTATTGCCACTTTTTCCAATCGCTGTTAGTTTTAGAAGATCGCCGGGCATATAATCACAACAAGCAGAACGCACAATATATTTTCCACTCCATTGCGTAAAAAAATAATACGGGAAAAGCCCGCAGTTTGATGAGGACCAAAAGTACTTGACAAAAGGTCAGAAATAGTGCAAGTACCGGTCGTTAAAAGTGTGGAACGCTTATCAACTTTAACTTGAAATATCTTTCGGTAGGAAAGTTTTCATGCAAAATGTGATGAATTTACAATATATTTTGATCTCGTCTGGCGATTTCAAGTGCTACCTCCATTTTAGTGGAAAAAGGTCATTATTTCCCTTTAAATGCTGCCATTTTTGATGATATAAATAATTGGGGTTGTACAAAATCGCCTCGAAGTCAACCATGCGTGGCGAGCCGTCATAAGGGCGATCGGGCCGTCCGGCCCCAGCAGGCGATCGACCATGTCGTCTCGCAGCGGCCGGCCGTCGTCTTCGGTGGCGAGGGCTGCGGCTCGGATAAACGGCAGTATTCTAGTTTACCGTAATTATTTATATTTATCATACGATCAAGGCCACACACAATGATGATGGGAATGAGCGATGGACCAGGCGGCGCAGAAGGAACAAGAGGAGCTGAAGGAGTGGCACAGAGCAGATAATAAAATTAGACCATCTGCCACCGCCCTTAGCACAAGGCCCCTGTCGTATTTAAGTTTGTGAATTTTCCTCATTTTTCTTCTTCTGGAGAGCATGGCGGTCTGTGCTGCTCCAGCAGGATGTCATGAGCTGGTGTCGACAATACGATTTTCTGCTCAATCGAAGGTGAGTATGTTTTTTAGCGGTGTTTCAAACAGTAAGTTCCATCTGTGGTGACATCGCAATTAATGCACATTAATGCCTTTATTCCATATTTTGTATTAAATATATGAATGTTTATCAGTTTAACCCTATTTGTAACAGAAGGGGGGGGGGGGCGGATTCCGCCCCCCCCCCCCTCATGTTTTTCAAAGATATCTCCAGAACGGCTGGGAGCAGGCCTATGAAATTTTGGGACTTTTGCTATAATTGAATTCCCCATCTGGAGTCAAAATTTTGAGCTCTTAAACTGGACAGAGGCAGTTCCAGGGCACGGTTTTGGGAGGGTTCGGCGGCGACATTTGGCGATAATACGGAAATGCGATCTTCACGGTTTCTTCCTAACTGCCTCAAGTATAAAGGAGTTACATCGGTTTACGGTGATTGCAACAAGTGCAAATTGGTTGATGTTAATGAAATATCATACAAATTGCATGGCAGAGGCGGTTTCAGGGGCTTGAAAAAGGGGGGGAGGGGGTCTAGGAAGTATTCAATATTTGGCGGGAAGCCAATAGAGTAATGTAAGAGGCATTTCTAGCTATCAAGATGTAAAAGATAGCGTCTTCTTCCATTATTTGCATAATATATTACATATAGAGTTGCAGGGGCGTGTTCAGGCACATGCAAAAGGGGGTGACTGGCATGGTGATGACGATATGCCAGCGATTACGGCGCAATAGACGGTTAGCGTATAATTTTATATGCACATATGAGGCCAGGAGAGCGAATAAAGTCTTTTTTTGCAGAGGCGCGCTCAGGAATGGAAGAAAGGGTTCATATTATTGCAAAGAAACTAAGATGCATGGGGCTACAATGACACAACATACTGCAGTTTTCGGATGAAACACGCACCACAGGGTACTCTACGAACGATTATAAGATAATAGGCGAGTCCAGGTAGGGTAAAAAGGGGGGTAAGCATTGTGAATTGAAGTTGTAAGTGAAATAGTCACGGTTGACTAGTTAGTATCATACTAGCGGATAATATACTTATCAAAAGGTCTTGCGCCTCTCCAGTTTGGATCCTGGGTACGCCTATGACAAAGTACAACATGCAACAAGGAACTATCTACGATCAGTAACTTATTTATAGTGCTGGGTAGCAACTTGCCTGCGGTTAATATTTTTTATCCTATTTTACCTCCCTTTTTCACTAACCTGGTACCGCCTATGGCGAAAATATGATTTATAACTGTGTTTTCTAATGTCACAATAACATACTATTTCATTTATAAAAAAAACGTAAAATAATAGTTCTATTACGCATTTACCTCACCCCATATTGAGTGACCTGCACACGCCTATGATTTTTGAATTTTAAAAATTCACCGCCATATATCAATTTCCAATTCAATCTCTATCGATTCCCGTTGGTTGTGTTAAAATCGGTTGATAAACATGACAGCTGTGTTAGATCACAAATACCATTACAATTTGTAGTTCTTGCCCCCCTGTTGCCCCCTTATCGAAAATTTGGATTTTTTACGTTTTAGAAATGTAGATCGTGTTGAGGAGAACCAAACGCTGTTTCATTTTTGAAAATCGGACGGGTAGATCTCGAGATCTCCGGGGGGGGCGGAATCCGCCCCCCCCCCCACCCTGTTACAAATAGGGGTAGCCAAGAGCCTGTTACAAATAGGGTTAACAATCAAATGTTCAACCATTATTGTTTGCCACCAATATGTTGTTGTTGTTTGGCCCGAAGCCACGGTGGATAGAAAGATTGCCCGCCCAGGAGCCGCAGCCAGCAGCCCCGACGACGGCTGCCGCGGCGAGTCGATATCGTTGATCGTCCGCTGAGGCTGGATGGGCCGCTCGCCCTTATGGCGGTTCGCCACGCATGGTTGACTTCCGCGATTTTGTGCAACCCCAATTATTGATATCATCAAAAAATGGCAGAATTCAACTCAGAAAGCTTCAGCGAACCACATAAGACGTGAGCCTTTAGCACTTTCGATCGTAACTATTTTTAGATCGACCTTCGAACAGTGACTTAATACATTGTCGCCAATGGCGGCAATCGCCGCTTGGGTCACATTGCTGCCCAGCGCCCCTGGCGGCGGTAATTTTGCTGACATACCCATTGCATTGTGCAAAACGACAGTGCTGCCTGGATTCGAACTTCTGTCTCGAATGTCGACGCGAGGAGGGCGCCGCCCCCTCCAAATACAGCGGGGGGGGGGGGGGGGGAGCCACAGTTAGGTATCGTAGCGAACCAATCTCCTGCCTGGGGTTAGGTCAGGTTCGATTATGCTGCCATTTTCAACTCTTATCAGGATAAAATGGCAGCATAATCGAACCTGACCTTACCCCAGGCAGGAGATTGGTTCGCTACGACACCTAACGGGGGGCTCCGCCCCCGGCCCCCCTTTGTATGCGGAGGGCGGCTGCGCCGCCCTCCTCGCGTCGACATTCGAGACAGAAGTTCGAATCCAGGCAGCGCTGTCGCTGTGCACAATACAATGCATTTATAGTGCTGCCATACTACCTCATGACGTCATACTGTGTTACCACATTTGCTACCATATGTTGTATCCATTTCGGAGAGAGGTACCTTAGTCCTTAGTACTCACCTACCTACTAACCTACTCTACTACTCACTATACATACTACTACTACATACTCACTATACACACACACACAACTACTCACTATACATACGGTCACAGCTGAAAGTTTTGGTGACGCCAGTCCCGCCGATAGCCGATATCCGGACACGTGCAATCATCACAAGATGTACCTTCAAGTAGTCTTATACACACGTGTCCTTATACACAAATACCAAAAACCTGATGGCGCCGATTGTGGTTGTACAAAAAAGGACAATGTCAATTTGGGGAATGGAGTGTGAATATTAGCTTCCTTGATATGGGAATATGAAAACTGATAATTGACTTACTTACTAGCAAGGGCGGATCCAGCCGGCCGTTTGGGGGGGCGTTTTTTTCAGCAGACCTTACTTACCCCCAATTTCGAATTTCTTCCCGGATTTGGGCCACTTTATTTTGCAACCACACGATTTCGATTGTTTTAGGTTTTCGACATTTTGGGATATCGGAGAAGGAAAGCTTGCAGTTTGTATTGTTCCGACATTGCCTTACACTGAGCAAAATTATGTCAATTGTCAGCTGTACCCAGGGGCGTCGCCGATAATTTTTGAGCGAGGGGGTCGGCTGAAATGGCAACAAAATGTACCCCAATTTGTTATGCGTGTATTTAAGCGTTTGCAGCATTTTAAATGTGGATGTGCATGTTATAGTAAATGTGGATGTGCATGTTATAGTACTTGTTATTTAGCGACGCGAAGCGGCTCGATTTTTTTTCCTCGGGTTTGCCTGATAAAACCCAGAAATATAGGCATTTTTAGCTTCTTAGCCTTGTAGAGGATAAGAAGCTAAAATGCTATTAATTCAATTCAGCGTTACGACGAAACGAAGACGATGACGATGGCTTCGTTATGACGATGGCCACTGATGTGACGCCGCGAAGCGCCGTGAATATGTTAATTTTAGGTCGTGGAAAACGCAATTTTAATATTGGAACCAGACCGTGAGTGGAGCCAAGCCTCAGGAACCCCTTTTCCTGGTTGCACATCTCGGTATGATGATTTTTTTTTAAAATGAAGGTAGTTTTTTATATACTTGTTATTTATAAGTTTTTTCTTCTCTCAAGTGATTTAATTTGAAGTTCTTATGCATCCCTTGCTTTCAATGATAGACAAAACGGTGCCTCGGATAGTAAATAACGATAACCGGTGGCAGTCTGCGCTCAATAGTACATATGATAATACTAACTGTAGTCTGTATACATACCCATGTACCGAACTGTAACAAACTTCTGGTAACGGTGCAAATGGTTTCAAAGTAGCAAGAAGCAGATTGACATTTCCGCGCACAAATGGTCCCTGTGGATCTGGAGGAGCCTGTGGGAGATGGCTTGGGGAGATAGTCCTGGCCTGGTCTCCACTATTAGCTCTTCAGGCCAGCAAGTTGGGCACCGCTGGAACAGCTTCCGGTTGCCGAGGTCCGCGTCTTTGCGTTTGCGTCGCCTTTTTCGGAACTCGGCATACTAGCTAAACATGTAGCCCGCTTTAAAGTTAATATTTTATGAAGAGAGTTGGCCATGGGGCCAACTCTCAACTCAATTACCGCCAAGGAGAGCCTCTGGAAGACTCTCCTTGGCGGAAGGAACTTAAAGGAATTAATTTTCCAAATTTGTATATGCAATTGCAAAACTTGTGTCGTGCCGCGAAGCGGCGCGAAATTTTACAGTTTTTGACTGTGGCTAGCTGGATTTTGACTGCTGCAATTTTGGGATGCCCAGTACCGTTAAAAAAACGCAAATATAACATGTATTAGACTTCACGTCTTGGGGGAGGGGGGGGGGGGGCATAGTTTGCCCCCTCCCCTTAAACAGGCTTGGGGGGGGGGGGGGGGGCGAACGGGGCATGGCCCCGTTCGCCCTCCTGGATCCGCCTTTGCTTACTAGTTAGCTACTGGGTTTAAGTTACCGCTTCCTCACGAATCCATCTAAGGATGACTGAAGCCGCGCCCGCTTTAGGAACGTAGGAACGTCACGAAAAGTGTGTGGGGGTGGGGAGGGGGGCAGTGAAACTGTGATCTCGTTTTGAGAGTACCCCAACCCCCCTATGGAAGATTTATTTGCTGATTTGGGCTGTTCTCATCTTGGCGAACCTTTTGCCATCAAACACTTTTCTCACCAAGCAAAAATAAAGATTATAGTCCCCAAAAATGGCCGAAAAGTGAAGGGGCCATGCCCCCCCCCCCCCCCTGTCCCTACGCCTATGGCCCGCTTCATCACTGATCCACAATGATCGGTCGTCTGCTTATGACTCCCGTCCTGTTATAGAGTTCAGTGCTCCCGCCAATATTGTTTAAACTTGCGTTGCGTCACTTTTCCTTCAAGGGCAAGTTACCATATTTTACTGCCATATGAAGTATATTTTTATTGTATTTTTAAACCTTTGGAATGCTCATCATTTTTACCATATATGGTAAAGGATATGTCATTTTCGACTACGGAATATGGGGGGGGGGGGCAAAAAGATAGTTTTCCCCGCATGATTTTGCCAGCGGGGTCGTCCCCCCCCGAATCCGCCGCCCCTGGCTACACTAGCACTCGTGAGTCGTGCGTTAGCTGCTGTGTGCATTTCAGGACAGTCAATGGTTCGTATAGTCTGTACTAACACGCAGTGACTACTACTATACACACATGCGAATATGAGTTACATGCGTACATACATGCGAACAAACAGCACGTTTTCGTCACAAGATAAGGACAATGGTTTCTGTGAATGAGGTAATGGACTATCATAGCTGGGCTTACAGTTGGGCTTACAGCAGGGCCTATTTTAACATGTTAACTGGGGTGGGGGGTGGGGGCAAATGCCCCCAGTGAGCCGTTTTGCCCCCCCCCCATTCAAGAAATGTTGCCTACACTGATTTCAGTATTTCAATGTCATTTTTCGCTTGATAGGTAGGTATTCAATTAAAATCAAATATGCTTACCTGGTGATAAATGTATACAAATCAAATGCAAATGTCATGATATTCCTAAGTTTGAGTATTTCCCAGCCAAAATAAGTATCTTTAAATTATTTCCGGAATATCTTGAATTCCAATATCTTTTGAACAATTGCTCATTAGCGGCAGAGTGGGGGATATCGGGGGTTGTTGGATCAGGAAGGCCGCCACACAATTTGGAGTGGGTGGGGGCAACTGCTGAGCCGATTGTGTTCAAATTTGGTGTGTGGTTAGGGATCTCTCAGCTGCCACTTTCCCACAAGTCACTTCTGCACGTGCGCACGTGTGCACCACGTATTTGTATCTCAAAAACTACTTCCCTGATCGAGTTGAAATTCACCATGCATTTCCTTTGCGTTCGCTCGTTCATCGCCAACTACGACTTACTGGTTCGGAAAACAAGTTATGGGAGAAAAATGCGAATGACCTCAGGGTGAATAGATTTTACCTCGTGGAGGTCACAGGATAAAAATACCACATGCATCAACGCTTTGGCGGATCCAGAACGGGTGAATTAGGGGGGGAATTCCAAAAAGTCTCACACAATTCTGAAAACGCATCGGATTTGGCTTGCTTATGCATTGTTAGCTGATTTAAAGCTAATTTTCCTTTGTAAAAGTTGCTTATATTTTGTTTTATATATCAGGAAATGTGTCAATCTTGCGCCGATTTAAGTCGATTAGGGGTTGGGGGTTGGGGGGGGGGGGGGCAATTGCCCATTTGGCTCACCGTAGATCCGCCACTGGATCTTAGTATTTTGCAAAAAGATGCGGGACTCTGGTGAAAATTGGTCAATTTTAACCATTTCCTGTGGATTTATATGCATTTGCATGTTTCCCCAATGACTTATAATTGGGAGGTCACAAAATAGACTTCACCTTAGGTCACCGATATAGAAATCATCCGAAATAGCAGAATTGTAGGTGTTTATGACCTGATTAAATCCTGTGAGTATATAACTGATCAGTCAAACAATGTGGCTGCGGCACGACCTTACGTTTTTCGGAGGTGGGATCACTAGACTTGACTTAGTGACGTGACCTGAGGAGACCCGAGGTAAACAAATTAACAGGATTTGGGCAACTGATAGGCAAGCAGTTGTACCAAAAATGGCGCCGCGAAATGGCGTCGTTTCCCGCTATTTCCAAAAAAAACTAAGGGGAAGGGTATCCGCCCCCACTGGCGGATCCAGGAAGCGGACATCAGGGGAAAATGACCCTCCCCCACAGGAATCTGGGGGGGGGGGGGGGGGGGGGTCATGCAATACAAGTATGTCCCCCCTCTGCGCGTTCCCTGCACTGAACGTGAAAAACAATGATCTGAGGAGAAAACTTCATGAAAACGGACGTTTTTTCTTCTCTCAAGTGATTTAATTTGAAGTTCTTATGCATCCCTTGGTTTCAATGATAGACAAAACATCGCACCTGATGCAATTCAAGCAGCCCCGGTGACACGCGCCCCACTGGGGGGGGGGGGGGGGGCAGAATCTGCCCCTCCCGGATTTTCTCCATAACTTTAAAACTGTGATAGATCTCAACGTGACACTTTCAGTACCTTATACTGCATCAATTCTACGTCTTTTCACCTAATTTCAATGACATTTATGTAGTATTTTGGAAGATAAAACTTTTAATGACGTCATGTCATGCCAATTTTGGTGGAAAAACAATAAGTTGGAAAAATCGTAAAAAATAGAGTTTCAAAGCAAATTGCAAATAAAAAACGTCCAAAGAAAAGAAATGACATTATCCTCCAAATGGCTATCTTGAATTTGTGATTTTTTGGGTTTTTGACCCCCCAAAATAGTTTTTTTTCTCGGAAAATTTCCACAAAATCAATTTTTATGTATTCGAAAAGTGAATTTCTTAAGGTCGAATACCAAAATAAGGTGACCGGCTCAAATCCGCGGAGGAAAAAATTACCTTTTTGCCACAAAAAGATGCCCCAGAAATTAGGGGTACCTTTTTGCCCCCCCCCCCCCCCCCAGTGGTTTCCCCTTAAAATAGGCCTTGTCTTACAGTTGGGCTTTATTGGGCTTTACAGGCTACTTATTGGGCTTACAGTTGTAAATCTAATAACACGAATAGCTTGCACTTGACCTAACACCACTTCCATACATTCTCATGAAATAAAACTCTAACAAATTCGCTGCTCACTCCGGTTTAAGTCCACGATAGATGGTGGCGGGAATTTTGCGGCATGTTATGCATGTTCACCGAACATGAAACATATTCCAGATACGAGTAAACCACTTGAAATCTCTCGGCGTAGCTGACATGTTTACCCCCCCCCCCCCCCCCGTATGGCGAGGGTTAAAGTGGTACAATTGTCCTCATTTGCACTGATTTACGCTGTACTGTTCCTTGCTAGGAAATATGTTTCTCATTGGCATGTCCGAACGGTGCAATAATGCATGTTATTACAATCCATTATTCACCCTTATCGCAGTTATTCGCCATTCAAGAGCGCATTCAGATGACGTGGACCAACAGTATGACAGTGTTGCACACAATTCCAAAGGGCATATGCCTCCAAATAGTGGTATTCGGGAAGCTTGCAGCAGAGTTAATCGTCTCATAAGTAATCTATGCGGATTTTGGGCTTGACGTAGCGAAAAGCATAGGCTACATGCTTGTATAACACATATGAGTTATGTGCTATGCATATTGTGCGACCAAAAGATAAACATATGTTGCATGCGCAATTTCATGTTATATGTATCCTGGTATGTATACTAAATTTCTGCTCTCAGCTCATAGTTGTGTTGAAGTGTTTATTGGCAAAATATTCCAACAAGAGCAGGACAGTCTTATTTTAGACTTAAATTTCATTCTGCAGAATTTCTGCAGACAACGTAATTATGCCATTCTGCAGAAAACGTAACCCTAATCATACCGTCGGATATTTTAAGTCAATACAATATTACTGCAGGTCCGGTCTCAGGATGGACCTGCAATCTGCAAAACTTTACGGCGAGCCGCAAGTTTTGAAGATTACGGCTGTTGGAAATTTCAGGGAAACATTCTGAAAATATGGCGGGATTTCGCTGGAACTTGGCGACTATGGAAACTAAGCTTGAAACATTAAGAACATTAAAAGCAAAATAATCTCATCTCGAGTTGATTAAGAACTTTCTGTTAAAAACTTTTATCCCGAAACGTTAGGGGGATTAAGTAACAAGATAAAAAGGAAATGCATTAAGGGGAAATAATGACCTTTTAAATCTTATTAGCAACAATTTATTTTGCTACCGTTATGGCATTAAAATGATCCGATCTAAATTTAAGAATTAAATAAAATGATTCCCTAATTCAAAGTTAGAAGTTTGGAAAAATTAATGATCGGTATTTTCCCTCCACTATTGGAAAGCGACATACATGCTTTTGTATCAACCTGTTCAACGTTGTTGAATGGGCTCTGGGAAACAAATCGCCGACACTAAATAGGTCGCCGTCGTTGTGCATCGATGAGCTTCCGATTGAATTGCCAGTTTGTGTATTGTTTGTTAATTGTAAAGGATGGGTGGGCATACCACCTTGAAAGTTATGTTAAACGTGCAAATGCCTAAATTCCGTGTTAGACGTTGAAACGGATACATAGTTGGCATACCCATTAACACAACAAGCAAAACGCAAAATATATTTTCTACAACATTGCGTAAAAAGCAATACGGGAAAAGCCCGGAGTTTGATGGAAACCGAAAAGTAACTTGCAACTACCGGTCGTTTAAAGTGTGGAACGCTTATCGGTAGGGAACTTCCAATATCTCTCGGAAGGAATGTTTATATGCAAAATGCGATGAATTCATATTTTGGCCTCGTCTATCAATTTCAAGTGCTAACTCCATTTGTGAGGGAAAATGTCATTATTTCCCTTTAACACAACATAAGCAATAGATTCCCTGGAAATTCACTTACACTGCAGAAACGTGTGCAGTAGTTTGTCAACACACACTCATTTTATACTAAGTACTATTTTATGCACAAAATCCAATCTATTTAATGGTTGTATGTACTGTGTACGCCATGTATCGTTTGCTTGTATGTTAATGGGCAGTCGCGAAGCTCGAAACCATCAGTTTAAGAAACATGGTTTGCTTGAGCCGAAACAGCTATGCTTTATGTGCCAGCGGCTATTGGCAGTTTCAGCAGGATCACCTGACATTACTGCCAAACAGAAACGTGCAAATGTCTAAATTCCGTGTTAGACGTTGAAACGGATACATAGTTGGCATACCCATTAACAAGTGCAGCAGAGTGGTTTTCAGAGATGCCGTCAGCCACCCAATCGATTCGCCACTAATCATAAACCTGTCTTGTTGCGAGACACGGCAGTTTCACGGCCACGCCGAGAGATTTCAAGTGGTTTACTCGTAGCTGGAATATGATTCAAGTTCGGTGAACATGCATAACATGCCGCAAAAGTCCCGCCACCATCTATCGTGGACTTCAACCGAGTGAGCAGCGAATTTGTTAGAGTTTGATTTCATGAGAATGTATGGAAGTGGTGTTAGGTCAAGTGCAAGCTATTCGTTTTATTGGATTTACAACTGTAAGCCCAATAAGTAGCCTGTAAAGCCCAATAAAGCCCAACTGTAAAACAAGGCCTATTTTAAGGGGAAACCACTGGGGGGGCAAAAAGGTACCCCAATTTCTGGGGCATCTTTTTGTGGCAAAAAGGTAATTTTTTTTCTCCGCGGATTTGAGCCGGTCACCTTATTTTGGGATTCGACCTTAAGAAATTCACTTTTCGAATTCATAAAATTGATTTGTGGACATTTTTCCGAGAAGAAAAAATATTTTGGGGTCAAAAACCCAAAAAATCACAAATTCAAGATAGCCATTTGCAGGATAATGTCATTTCCTTTCTTTTGACGTTTTTTATTGCAATTTGCTCTGAAACGTTATTTTTTTTAACGATTTTTCAAACTTATTGTTTTCCCACCAAAATTGGCATGACATGACATCATTCAAAGTTTTATCTTCCAAAATACTACATAAATGTCATTGAAATTAGGTGAAAAGACGTAGAATTGATGCAGTATAAGGTACTGAAAGTTTCACGTTGAGATCTATCACAGTTTTAAAGTTATGGAGAAAATCCGGGAGGGGCAGATTCTGTCCCCCCCCCCCCCCAGTGGGACGCGTGTCACCGGGGCTGCTTGAATTGCATCAGGTGCGATGTTTTGTCTATCATTGAAAGCAAGGGATGCATAAGAACTCAAATTAAATCACTTGAGAGAAGAAAAACTTTCGTTTTCATGAAGTTTTCTCCTCAGATCATTGTTTTTCACGTTCAGTGCAGGGAACGCGCAGGGGGGGGGGGGGGGGGTCATACTTGTATTGCATGCCCCCCCCCCCCCCAGATTCCTGTGGGGGAGGGTCATTTTCCCCTGATGTACGCCTCCTGGATCCGCCAGTGGGGGCGGATACACTTCCCCTTAGTTTTTTTTGGAAATAGCGGGAAACGACGCCATTTCGCGGCGCCATTTTTGGTACAACTGCTTGCCTATCAGTTGCCCAAATCCTGTTAATTTGTTTACCTCGGGTCTCCTCAGGTCACGTCACTAAGTCAAGTCTAGTGATCCCACCTCCGAAAAATGTAAGGTCGTGCCGCAGCCACATTGTTTGACTGATCAGTTAGATACTCACAGGATTTAATCAGGTCATAAACACCTACAATTCTGCTATTTCGGATGATTTCTATATCGGTGACCTAAGGTGAAGTCTATTTTGTGACCTCCCAATTATAAGTCATTGGGGAAACATGCAAATGCATATAAATCCACAGGAAATGGTTAAAATTGACCAATTTTCACCAGAGTCCCGCATCTTTTTGCAAAATACTAAGATCCAGTGGCGGATATACGGTTAGCCAAATGGGCAATTGCCCCCCCCCCCACCCCTAATCGCCTTAAATCGGCGCAAGATTGACACATTTCCTGATATATAAAACAAAATATAAGCAACTTATACTAAGGAAAGTTAGCTTTAAATCAGCTAGCGATGCATAAGCAAGCCAAATCCGATGCGTTTTCAGAATTGTGTGAGACTTTTTGGAATCCCCCCCTTAATTCACCCGTTCTGGATCCGCCACAGCGTTGATGCATGTGGTATTTTTTATCCTGTGACCTCCACGAGGTAAAATCTATTCACCCTGAGGTCATTCGCATTTTTATCCCATAACTTTTTCCGAACCAGTAAGTCGTAGTTGGCGATGAACGAGCGAACGCAAAGGAAATGCATGGTGAATTTCAACTCGATCAGGGAAGTAGTTTTTGAGATACAAATACGTGGTGCACACGTGCGCACGTGCAGAAGCAGCGACTTGTGGGAAAGTGGCAGCTGAGAGATCCCTAACCACACACCAAATTTGAACACAATCGGCTCAGCAGTTGCCCCCACCCACTCCAAATTGTGTGGCGACCTTCCTGATCCAACAACCCCCGATATCCCCCACTCTGCCGCTAATGAGCAATTGTTCACAAGATATTATAATTCAAGATATTCCGGAAATAGTTTAAAGATACTTATTTTGGCTGGGAAATACTCAAACTTAGGAATATCATGACATTTGCATTTGATTTGTATGCATTCCTATCAAGCGAAAAATGACATGGAAATACTGAAATCAGGGTGGGCAACATTTCTTGACTGGGGGGAGGGGGGGCAAAACGGCTCACTGGGGGCATTTACCCACCCCCACCCCAGTTAACATGTTAAAATAGGCCCTGCTGTAAGCCCAACTGTAGGCCCAGCTATGATAGTCCATTAACTCATTCACAGAAACCATTGTGCTTATTTTGTGACGAAAACGTGCTGTTTGTTCGCATGTATGCACGCATGTAACTCATATTCGCATGTTTGTATAGTAGTAGTCACTGCGTGTTAGTACAGACTATACGAACCATTGACTGTCATGAAATGCACACAGCAGCTAACGCACGACTCTACCTAGACCGTGGATGTACTCTTTAGGCACCAATTGTGTTCTGCGGCACAGTATCAAAAAATGGAGCGGACATTTGGTGCCCATTATGAACAAATTGGCGCTGTGTTTGCGGGGTCATTTTAGGTGGTTATGTGGCTCTAATCTGAATAAAAATATATTTATTGAAAGAAAAATGTTCAAGCATGATTTATATCCGTCAGTGTGCCATGAACGTCTCTTAGGAAGAACATCATGACCATCTTTTTCATCGATTTTTAATCCACGGAAACCCGAGGACATTGGCGCCATGGCGCTGTATGGGGACTGGCGGATGTCCTCGTACAGCGCCAGGCGCCGTACGAGGACACCTAACTAGCGCAAGTGTTCCGCCGCAGAGGGGGCGGAGGGACGTGCCCATCTCCAAAATTAGCCCACGCCCGGCAGGAGCGGATCCATGATTTTCATTGAGGGGGGCTGCAGGCTGGGGGGCGCATTTTTTGGCACCTGAGGGGGGCCGGCGTTGGGTGGTCAGCGCGATGAGTCGTTGATCAGGTAGGGGGGGGGGGGGGGGTAGTGTCGGATCGTCAGAGCAAACAGTTGTTGACGGGGGGGGGGGGGGGGGGTTCTCAATGAAAAAAGTCGTTGACAAGGGAGAGGAGTTTGTAATTATCACCTAACCCGCGCCCCGCTGGGGTATTAAGCCGAACACGCCCCGCTGGGGGAAGATTCTGCCCCCTCCCTCGTTATCTTCCGAACCAATAACCGCAGCGAGACGCGCAAGGCGGCATTCGAAAGCTCTTAATGAGACATATTTGCGAGATAAAAATCCAAATAAAGTCACATGTCAGGTCACGGTTAGGTCAAAGGTCAAAATTGAGGTATTTGAGTTTTTGGGCCATACTCTCCATCCAAAGCCTTAGATTGCGACTATTATTGCACAAAGTGCTCTCAAAGCATAATGCATATCCCGCATAAGCAAAAGTGAAATTGTAAGCAAAGGTCAAGGTCAAGGTCAGATCACAAAAGGTCACTATTGGCAAGACTCAGCAGAGCTGCGGAGTTGGAGTCGAAGTCGGAGTCGGAGTCGGAGTCGGCAGTTTTGGCCGGAGTCGGAGTCGACTTTTTGGCCATTGGCGATTACTTTGGTCGGCAGGACTCGCGAAGGAAAGCAAATTACTTTGAAAATTGCGATCGTTTGTTTATATTAGAGATGGGCACGCCACTTATCAGCGTTATCACGCCGCTAAGTACCGCGGCACTCTGCAAAAACTATACGCACTCATTTATTAAAATACAAGAATAGTCTACCTAATTTCAGTTTCAATCGTTTTATTGTGAAATGTGACGTTCTTATTCCGTTTGATGAGTTAAATTTTCCAAATAGATTAGTACATCTCAGGTACGTATGTCCATCACTTATTCAAAACGTTTCAGTAGTGAATGGCGCCGTACCAGGACACAGTGAAATCCAATTGGCGCTGTCTGGGTAAAATGGCGCTCTGGCTGGACACCTGAGCATGGCTGTTTGTACATCCTGCGACATTAGGTACATGATAATATGTAACAAAATCATGCTTTCTGTCTACAAAGTCCAAATATGTCCACCCGAAAAGCCTCCTCCCCTCAAATTTCGGTCATAAATGTATATTAATTTGCAACGGAACATGGCACGCGATTGGCGCCGTATGCGGACCCGCTGGCGCCGTATCAGGACAAATTGGCGCTATACGAGGGGCGTGAAATGGCGCTTATTCCGGACTCGGTCACAGCCTGTATTGCAAATTATAAAATTTTGACAAAAATATCGGTCGAATTTGGAAGAGGGGAACGGGAAAATCATGCTGAGAGGATGGCGATTCAGATTTGAGTAGCCCCACATCAATTATGGCTGTTTAAACTATTATTTCCCATATGATCAGATGCAGCCGCAACATGTGGATAGATTGTATGTAGCCATGTGGATGTTGAGCAGAACCTTGGAAATCAAAAATGCTGCTTTTGCCTCAGCAGAAACTGGCAAGCACAGATCACGATCGGATGGATAATAAACGGTCGAATAACCCACAGGCATGATTTCTACAGCTGGATTTTCATTAATGCTCTGGCAAGTTAAAAAGTATCGTCTAATTTTTAAATAATTTTGTTGTGCTGGCATAATGCTGCATTGTCCACGTACGGCGCCAAATGTCCGCTTCGGGCGCCATTTATGGAGCATTAAGCAGAAATGAGTTTTCCGTGCCTAAATGACTTATCTCATACAAGGAAGTACCATGCAAATTATTCCCAAGCCCTGAGCATTACATTTGTGGCGTGTTCCACTCTTTAAATTCAAACCCTGATGAGTTTGAAGGATTATACAAACATTGTCCTCATACGGCGCCAAAAAGAGCGCCAAATCGGAGGCGGACATGCCCTGGGGGCACATGTCTCCCATAGGCGCCAAAATGTCCACTTTGGTGCCAGCATGTCCGTCTACAGCGCCATCCACGTTCACACGAGTGCTAGTGTGGCCAGGGGCGGCGGATTCGGGGGGGGGGGGGGGGGGTAGCCGCCCCCGCTGGCAAACTCATGCGGGGAAAACTATCTTTTTGCCCCCCCCCCATCTTCCGTAGTCGAAAATGACATATCCTTTACCATATATGGTAAAAATGATGAGCATTGCAAAGGTTTAAAAATAAAAATAAAAATATACTTCATATGGCAGTAAAATATGGTAGCTTGTCCTTGAAGCAAAAGTGACGCAACGCAAGTTTAAACAATATTGGGGGGAGCACTGAACTCTATAACAGGACGGGAGTCATAAGCAGACGACCGATCATTGTGGATCAGTGATGAAGCTGGCCATAGGCGTAGGAACAGGGGGGGGGGGGCATGGCCCCCTCACTTTACGGCCATTTTTGGGGGCTAAAATCTTTATTTTTGCTTGGCGAGAAAAGTGTTTGATGGCAAAAGGTTCGCCAAGACGAGAACAGCCCAAATCAGCAAATAAATCTTCCATAGGGGGGGTTGAGGTACTTTCAAAACGAGATCACAGATTCACTGCCCCCCCCCACACACACATTTTTCGTGACGTTCCTACGCTCCTGAAGCGGGCGCGGCTTCAGTCATCCTTAGATGGATTCGTGAGGAAGCGGTAAGTTAAACCCAGTACCTAACTAGTAAGCAAGGGCGGATCCAGGAGGGCGAACGGGGCCATGCCCCCCCCCCAGCCTGTTTAAGGGGAGGGGGCAAACTATGTCCCCCCCAAGACGTGAAGTCTAATACATGCTATATTTGCGTTTTTTGAACGGTACTGGGCATCCCAAAATTGCAGCAGTCAAAATCCAGCTAGCCACAGTCAAAAACTGTAAAATTTCGCGCCGCTTCGCGGCATGACACAAGTTTTGCAATTACATATACAAATTTGGAAAATTAATTCCTTTAAGTTCCTTCCGCCAAGGAGAGTCTTCCAGAGGGTCTCTTGGCGGTAATTCAGTTGAGAGTTGGCCCCATGGCCAACTCTCTTCATAAAATATTAACTTTAAAGCGGGCTACATGTTTAGCTAGTATGCCGAGTTCCGAAAAAGGCGACGCGAACGCAAAGACGCGGACATCGGCAACCGGAAGCTGTTCCAGCGGTGCCCAACTTGCTGGCCCGAAGAGCTAATAGTGGAGACCAGGCCAGGACTATCTCCCCAAGCCATCTCCCCCAGGCTCCTCCAAATTCACAGGGACCATTTATGCGCGGAAATGTCGATCTGCTTCTTGCTACTTTAAACCATTTGCATCGTTACCAGTAGTTTGTTACAGTTCGGTACATGGGCATGTACACAGACTAAAGTTAGTATTATCATATGTACTATTGAACGCAGACTGCCACCGGTTATCGTTATTTACTATCCGAGGCTAATGTATATGAAAAACTACCTTCATTAAAAAAATTAATCATACCGAGATGTGCAACCAGGAAAAGGGGTTCCTGAGGCTTGGCTCCACTCACGGTCTGGTTCCAATATTAAAATTGCGTTTTCCACGACCTAAAATTAACATATTCACGGCGCTTCGCGGCGTCACATCAGTGGCCATCGTCATAACGAAGCCATCGCCATCGTCTTCGTTTCGTCGTAACGCTGAATTGAATTAATCACATTTTTAGCTTCTTATCCTCTACAAGGCTAAGAAGCTAAAAATGCCTATCTTTCTGGGTTTTATCAGGCAAACCCGAGGAAAAAAATCGCGCCAATTCGCGGCGCTAAATAACAAGTACCTACTATAACATGCAAATCCACATTAAAAATGCTGCAAAGGCTTACATACACGCATAACAAATTGGGGTACATTTTGTTGCCATTTCAGCCGACCCCCTCGCTCAAAAATTATCGGCGACGCCCCTGGGTACAGCTGACAATTGACATAGTTTTGCTCAGTGTAAGGCAATGTCGGAACAATACAAACTGCTAGCTTTCCTTCTCCGATATTCCAAAATGTCGAAAACCTAAACAAATCGAAATCGTGTGGTTGCAAAATAAAGTGGCCCGAATCCGGGAAGAAATTCGCAATTGGGGGTAAGTAAGGTCTGCTAAAAAACGCCCCCCTCCAAACGGCCGGCAGGATCCGCCCTTGCTAGTAAGTAAGTCAATTATCAGTTTCATATTGCCATATCAAGGAAGCTAATATTCACACTCCATTCCCCAAATTGACATTGTCCTTTTTCTTTACAACCACAATCGGCGCCGTCAGGTTTTTGATATTTGTGTATAAGGTCACGTGTGTATAAGACTACTTGAAGGTACATATTGTGTGATTGTACGTGTCCGAATATCGGCTATCGGCGGGACTGGCGTCACCAAAACTTTCAGCTGTGACCGTATGTATAGTGAGTAGTTGTGTGTGTGTGTATAGTGAGTATAGTGAGTGTGTAGTAGTAGTATGTATAGTGAGTAGTAGAGTAGAAGGTTAGTAGGTAGGTGAGTACTAAGGACTAAGGTACCTCTCTCCGAAATGGAAACAACATATGGTAGCAAATATGGTAACACAGTATGACGTCATGAGGTAGTATGGCAGCACTATAAATGCATTGTATTGTGCACAGCGACAGCGCTGCCTGGATTCGAACTTCTGTCTCAAATGTCGACGCGAGGAGGGCGGCGCAGCCGCCCTCCGCATACAAAGGGGGGACGGGGGCGGAGCCCCCCGTTAGGTGTTGTAGCGAACCAAACTCCTGCCTGGGGTAAGGTCAGGTTCGATTATGCTGCCATTTTATCCTGATAAGAGTTGAAAATGGCAACATAATCGAACCTGACCTAACCCCAGGCAGGAGATTGGTTCGCTACGATACCTAACTGTGCCCCCCCCCCCCGCTGTATTTGGAGGGGGCGGCGCCCTCCTCGCGTCGACATTCGAGACAGAAGTTCGAATCCAGGCAGCACTCACGCTGTGCACAATGCAATGGGGTATGTCAGCAAAATTACCGCCGCCAGGGGCGCTGGGCAGCAATGTGACCCAAGCGGCGATTGCCGCCATTGGCGACAATGTATTAAGTCACTGTTTGAAGGTCGATCTAAAAATAGTTACGATCGAAAGTGCTAAAGGCTCACGTCTCATGTGGTTCGCTGAAGCTTTCTGAGTTGAATTCTGCCATTTTTTAATGATATCAATAATTGGGGTTGCACAAAATCGCGGAAGTACTAGATTCATGATGGCCACTCTCATCCAGTTTGGCTGTGGTATTGGCGCCCGCCCAAAGCCGAAGCGTACGAATTCGCCGAGACTTGATACTGAAAAGTCTTTCTGTGTTATAAGGTATAGGTACATAACTCCTACGGTCCCAAAATCGAGCCATAGCAATTCTTGCTGTTTTATTATGAAAGAGGCTAAGGTTGTTGAAAATATAATTAATTGCATACGCTTTTTAATTTTGAAGTGCACTGACGGAATGGTGATGTTGAGTTTGCAACATTCAAAAGAAAATAACAGTCCGCAAAGAAGTGATTCTAAATAGTGATTTGTGTGATTCTAAATAGTGAAATAGTGAAATGTATTTTTTTAAATCTAATAGGGGAGTTTCGGGAACCAATTTTTGCAGGTGAAATTGGACACGCTTTATCGACCGATACATATCAAACATTCCATATTGGCCTGCGAGGTGGCAATGTCTCTTTAACTTGTAATGACACCATGCAAGTATGGAATCACAGACCTTCAGAATGACCCAAGTTTCATCAGAGTTGTCAGAACTCCAAATGGAATGAATTTTCCACGAATCGGAAAGATAAAACACAACCAGAAACTGAGCGGCTCTGGCGTAACCAATCAGTCGATCACCAGCATCGGCAGTGAAATGAATCTATAGCTGAGGTCGGGACGGGATGGGATACTCTAGTTGGGTTATCCGTCCATCATCACTGTACACTGTGTCTCGGGACACGGCGTCGCCTCTGACCTCATCACACCCCTACCTGTCTCCATCAGACTGTAAGAGTCCTGACGCCTCTATCCCGTCGCCTCTGACCTCATCACACCCCTACCTGTCTCCATCAGACTGTAAGAGTCCTGACGCCTCTATCCCGTCGCCTCTGACCTCATCACACCTCTCCTGTCTCCATCAGACTGTAAGAGTCCTGACGCCTCTATCCCGTCGCCTCTGACCTCATCACACCTCTCCTGTCTCCATCAGACTGTAAGAGTCCCGACGCCTCTATCCCGTCGCCTCTGACCTCATCACACCTCTACCTGTCTCCATCAGACTGTAAGAGTCCTGACGCCTCTATCCCGTATAAGGCCAGCCGCACATGGCGTGTATGTCAAACACTCGTCTAACATGTTAACTGCGGAGGCAAACACTCCGCAGTCACGGCTCCTTCCCCCCCCCCCCCAGTCGAGGCACAACACGGCCACTGGTGGTGGTGGGGGGGGGGGGGGGGAGGGCAAGTTTAAACAGGTGATAATTGTCGGCGAGATGCACATTGTAACTGTTCTGTGCACGTTATAGGCCAGGGATGTAGGGTCCTAATCAGTTGAGGTGGCTTCACCACCCTCCCCCCCCCCCCCAACTTGGACAAGGAAGTGGGTAAAATCCGGGGATAAATCTGTATTTTGGGGGATTTTCATGGTACTTAAGCGATTTGTCCCAGCTCCCTCCATCCAAAGTTTTCTGGAGAAGCTACACCCCTGTTATAGGCTATACGACCAGATGCACATACAATATACATATACATATATAGTTATTCTAACTGATCCATGACAGATGGTGTATAATGACAATAATAACTTATAAAACGATGTTTTATATTATAGGTATTAGCAAAGCTTTCGATGACAAGTATCATGATTCATGATCACTGTGAGATGATGACAATGAAAGTAAATACACAGTAGCGGAAACCGACGCAGGTCAAATAGGCCTATGTTTAAATAAAAGCACGCGCATTTTTCTATGACACAATCACTGCTCGAATTGATTCCATCTTTGAAAGTTGCACAGCTTAAAGATATTCACTTACCCAGTTGTCAGCATATATTTTGGAACTTAGATGAACTGGACAGAAGCATGGATTAGTGTTGGATGGATTAGTGTCATGTCATATTCATTTGATTATTTTGAACCTTCCTGCAAGGAGCACCAATAAAGTGATGAATAGTTAATAGTTATGTAGGCATTTTTAAATTATGATAAATATTGAATGTAAGTATATATGTCGATATAGATGTAGATATAGATGTATCATGTAGGTGTCATTTTTTTATTCTGGTCTATTCTGGCTCTGTCATCTGTCAACAAAATTAACCCGCCCTTGACTGGGGTCTCAGCCGAACGCCATTGACTGGGGAGGGGGGGGGATCTTCCGAACCAATGATCGCAGCGAGACGCGCAAGGCGAAATTCGGAAGCTCTCAATGAAACACATCTAAAGAATACTCGAAAGGTTTATATTGAGGTCACATGTCAGGTCACGGTCAGGTCAAAGGTCAAAATCGAGGTATTTGAGTGTATGGGACACGAATTATACGTGTAAAATAACCCATAAAACATTTGTCACATGACTTCGTAGATATTTTGCACATTGTGACACTTTTGTGACATTGACCTTGACCTTGACTTTTGCCAACGATCTTAATTTAGCTCATGCGGGATGCGTATTATACCTTTGAATGCACTTTGGGTGATCATGGTCGCAATCGAGGGCTTCGGATGGAAAGTACCTATACTTTCCATCCGAAGCCCTCGATTGCGACCATGATCACCCAAAGTGCATTCAAAGGTATAATACGCATCCCGCATGAGCTAAATTAAGATCGTTGGCAAAAGTCAAGGTCAAGGTCAATGTCACAAAAGTGTCACAATGTGCAAAATATCTACGAAGTCATGTGACAAATGTTTTATGGGTTATTTTACACGTATAATTCGATAGTGATATAGTCATTTTACCGCCTGACTTTATTTAAGTGAAGTTAGTGTCAAACTCAGGTCAAGGTCAGGTCACATCAGGTCAAAATGTGAAATTTATCAATATAAGTAAAAAAGCATGTTTCTGGACCAGTTTTGCCTCAGAAATGCAGCGATGACGTTCGCAGCTGGTCATAAATAGCATTGTTTAAAAAAAAGTCATGAGTACCCATATATACTTTAGAAGCCATACCTAAATCAGTCAAAAATGGTGATATTGTTTGAAAATTTTGTTTAGGAATTGCCCATATGTGTTTCTCTAATATATTTCACGTTTTTTAATATCTTTGAGGAAAAAATGTGTGGGCATTTAACAAAAAAAAATGAATTGTTTTGGGTCAAAAAACAAAATTTCAAAACCCAATAGACATTTTGTAGCTCTTGACATTTTTTAGCTTTTGAGGTTTATGATTGCATTTTACTCCAAATATGACCTTTGTACGGTGTGTTAAATTTTAACTGATTTTTTTCTCGTCAAATTCGTGTGTAGTGATGTCACTAAATTCGCTATATCTCATTTTTTATTCTTCTTCCGACGAAATTGTTTCATTTTTTGCACAGAAGACGTAACACTGATGTGAGGAAAGGTACTTAAAGTTTCACGTTGATAGCACTATTGGTTTTTGAGCTATTGCGAAAGTTCATCGGTGGGGGGGGGGGGGGGGGTAAACGTCCCCCAGTCAATGGCGGGTTAATAACAATGTATAATTTAGCTGCTTAGCAAAATAATCTCAACATAATTGTTTGAATGCACAGCTATTTATTTTATGAATATTACTGCCCGTTGGAACGATATCAATGGACTATGGAAAAACCAGAGTAAGTGTGACTGTTCGTGGACAAGAACAGGTGAAATGTGAATAAGTCATCTTAACCCTATTCCTTACGGGCGGCTAGAATTACGTTATCGTGCGGTGGGAAGATTCTGCCCCCCCCCCCCCCCCCGAGATCTCGAGAACCGCTCAGTCTATTTCGATGGGACACAAACCATTGGATTCGTCATCAAAAGATCTTTCTTTTTTAACAACTATTATTTTTTGTTTGTTAAAAAATGGGGGACCAGAGGGCAAACACTACGAAAATATTGGGTGTTTTTTATTGATCATTGTGGTCATATGGTTCGACCGATTGCCATGCAACAAACGTTTTTGAGCTTGCAATGTACTGGTCTTCAACATATCAAAAGACAAGTACCAAAATTAAAAATCATAGGCGTATTCAGGGGATGTAAAATGGGGGGGGGGGGGGTATTTATGAGAACAAATATGTGCTGTTCGTGATTGTTTGGGACGGTATAAACGTTACATGTGGACATTATTTGCTGTAATTTGTTAAATGTAATATATTACGCATAGGTGCTGTGGTGACCAACACATAACCTCGCGCTCTCCTCCATTTGCAGATGTCTTGTGAATGGAGTATGTAAAGCTGCAGGCTGCATGTGTGCATGCCCATGTCCCAAGCATGGCAGGATCATAGCAAGCTTTGGTTAGTGCTTGGCGCTTGCACCTGAACTCATCACCGTCGGATTCGGAAACACTTCTGGTGGGTCATGGCTCATGATGTTCCTTATTTCGGGCGGTTTGCATTGCTCTTCGTTGTACTATTGTCCTAGCATGGATGCTTTCATGTCAATTTGTGCTTGCTAAGTTTGGAAATGGAATGCTGAATATGGGTCATTGCATCAGTATGTGAGAGGTGCACTGCACTTGCATGGACGTTTATGAGATCTGCTTTGCTCGTGCTAACGCGGTGTGGATCCCTGATATCTGCTTTGCTCGTGCTGACGCGGTGCTACTACTGTCTGTGTGTTTTCAGAAACCGCTTTCATCTGTACGCTCTGCATCCTATCCTGTAAAATAGTCGATTCCTTATTTTTCCTTGACAAACCTATCGCTACAGACTAATAAACTTCAGAGCAAGAAGATCATGCGCGTTTAAGACAACTCTACTGGACGGTGATGACAGTTTCAGAAGTATCCATTGCTAGCTGAAGACCATGGAGGAAGACAAGCTGAAGGTCCTCAAGAAAGCACGTGCAAGGAAGCTAGGAACATTGACGAGGACAAGGCGGAGGGCATTCATCATCATAGAGGCTAAAGCTAAAGGAAGTCGCACTGAGTTGACAAGGGTGCTCAAGGAGTTAGACTTGGCTTTGGAAGCAGTGCAAGAAGCACATGACCATTGCACCACTCACCTTACAGAAAAGGAAGAAATCATCTTGGCTCAGAAGTACATAGAAGATGTGGATAAGCAGCATTCAGAGGCTATAGAAAGAATCCGAGAACACCTGGAAGCCAGGAAGGATGAAGCACCCTCTGTGGTGTCAGCCAGCAGTCGTCCCGCAAGTTCTGGAGTATCAGAGAGATCAGAAGTGGCAAGGGCCAGAGAAGCTGAGATACAGGAACGCCTAAAGAAGGTGGAACTTGCCCAGACACAAAAACTACTTCAGATTGAACAACAAGAGCAAGAACTGAAGAGGAAGCGCATGTTGCAGGAAGCAGCAGATGCCCACCAACGAGCAATACTGGAAGCGAGCCTTCAGAAGGCAGCACTGGATGATTTACAGTGGGAGCGTAGACACGACTTTAAAGACCAACCTGACTCAGCAGAAGAGGGTGAGGAGGGGCCTGGAGCAGAGCAGGTCGTCGGCGCCGATTCCGAACGTGGCAAGAATTCAGGTAGACATCGCTGCACTGTGTTCAGCAAGAGTATCCCCAAGGTGACGCTGCCACAGTTCAGTGGAAACTCACTTGATTGGCCCCAGTGGTTCGGCCTATTTCCAGCACTGGTGGACAACCAGGAGAGCTTGTCAGAGACGGAAAAGATGGTGCACCTTCAGTCATCAGTCACAGGGCTAGAAAAGAAGACGATCGCAGGGTTCATGTACAACCCAGACCTGTACGGCAGTGCTCTCGAGGTGCTGAAGGAGAGGTTCGGCCGTCAAAAGGACATCGTCCGTGCCCACCTCAGCGCCCTCTTCGGAGCGCCACGTCTGAGCGTTTCCGGTGCCGCCGCCCTGGAGGAGTTGTACATGACGGTCAACTGCACCGTGACTGTTCTCCAGAGCCTGCACTGTGAGGGCGACCTCCACAGCCATGAGAACCTCCAAAGAGTGGTCGAGAAGCTGCCCCCTGATCTCAGGAGAGAGTGGAGCAAGTACGAGATCGACTCAGAACCCAGCTCACCTACTCTAGCCACCTTCAGCAGATGGCTTGGCGGTCAAGTCAGAGTAGCTTTGAACTGCATCACACCTGCTTCGTCCATGGTAGAGCGAAAGACACCAACGAAGCGAGTCACTCTGACGACCGGCACTGACCAGGGTGCATGCGTCTGTTGTGATGGAGCACACCACCTGGCGGTCTGCAACCTCTTCACCGGCTGGCCTGTGAACGACAGGGCTCAGTTCGTGGCAGATCGAGGCCTGTGTTTTGTATGCTTACAGCACGGCCACCTGATCAGAACCTGCCGCTGGGCGAAACCGTGCGGAAGGGAAGGCTGTACCATGCGACATCATGATCTACTGCATGGCAGTAAACATGTTGTCCGAAGGGCGTGTCCTGCAGGATACGTTCAGCAGCAGGCGCAGGTCACTGGAAAGACGCGTCCATCAGATGACGCTCTGGAGCCAGCGCAAGCGGAAACAGCAGTTCGTCGGACAGTGGCGGCCTCATTCCCAGAAGACGACTCCGAGACCCTGCTGCAGATAGTGCCGGTCCGCATCCACGGTCCAGGCGACAAGTTTGAAGACGTGTTTGCGCTGCTTGACCCGGGCTCGCAAACCTCACTCTGCACTGCAGATGTGCTAACCTCCCTGAAGATCACAGGAACACAGAGCGACCTCTGTCTCCAGAACGTAGAAGGGAATGGAAGGCCCCAAAGCTCGCAGAAGGTGAAGCTGATGGTGAGCCCCAGGGGCGAGACTCAGTCACCGATAGAAGTGCCGGAAGCCTTCTCAGTTCCCAGACTCAACGTGAAGCCGCCGCAGATAACCGCCGCACAGAGATGTAAGTGGGAACACATTTCAGACCTGGACATCCCAGATTACAAGGGGGTGGAGATCAAGCTGCTGCTTGGGGCGAATGTCATCGAAGCAGTCCTCCAGCAATAAGCAAGAGTCGGCAGACCTGGCCAGCCAGTGGCGGTGAAGACGGCGTTTGGGTGGACGCTGACAGGTTCAGTGAAGGGGCTGGTACCAGGAAGACTCCGACAAGTTATGTTCATCAGTAAGGGTCCAGTGGAACAGGACCTGGCGACTGCAGTCGAGGACTGGTGGAAGACTGAGTCTTTCGGCGTCAAGGTGGAGCAGAGGTCGGCAAGGTCGTTGGACGAAGCCCGAGCTGAGAAAATCATGAAGGACACCACAAGGATGATTGGAGAAGGCAGGTACGAAACAGGGCTGCTGTGGAAAGTGAGCAACACGAGACTGCCGGACAACCGCAGCATGGCACTCCAGCGTCTGCAACAGTTGGAGAAAGGACTTCTTCGGCAGCCGGAAAAGGCAAGGCAATACCAGAAGATCATAAAAGGATATCTGGACCAGGGGTTCGCCCAGAGGATCACCGAAGAGGAAATCATGCGGTATTACCCCCGACGATGGTATCTACCACATCATGGAGTCACGAACCCAAATAAGCCAGGCAAACTCAGACTGGTATTCGATGCTGCTGCCACCTATCGAAGCACATCTCTCAACTGTGAGCTACTGACGGGGCCCGATATGCTCCTGAGTCTCCGGAGTGTGCTACTACGATTCCGAGAGGAGGCCGTGGCTATCGTCGGTGACGTCGAACAGATGTACCATCAAGTGCGCGTGATCCCAGAAGATCAGCCCTCGCTCAGCTTCCTCTGGAGGGATCTCAACCCAGAGAAACCACCAGATGCCTACAACATGAAAGTGACGATATTTGGGGCCAGGTGCAGCCCAGCCTCAGCCAACTACGTCCTGTGTAAGACGGCGTCGGATCACCAGGTAGATACAGATATCTCCCGAGAAGCCGTGACTGCAGTTCAACACAACGTGTACATGGATGATCTTCTGAGGACTGAAAAAACAGTTGCAGACGCGAAGGCGATGAGAAGAGAGGTCACGGAGCTGGTGTCGAAGGGAGGATTTCGACTCACCAAGTGGCGAAGCAACTCAGAGGAAGTCATGCTCGACGTCCCAGAAAGTGAGCGAGCTTGCCAGGGTACGGACAGACCTACAGAGAACGTGCTTGGGTGCCCATGGAACCCCGTGGAAGACACTCTGGGCATTCGGGTCATCAAAGCTGACAACACACGAGTCACGAAGCGGCAAGTCGTCTCTACTGTCGCTCGCCTGTTCGACCCGCTCGGAATAGCAGCGCCATTCACGCTGCAAGCAAAGCTGCTCGTCCAAAGACTGTGGGCCCATGGACACGGGTGGGACGAGAAATTGAAAGATCCGGAACAACGCTTCTGGGAAGCTTGGGTGGCTGAGCTCTGGCAGTTGCAAGACCTGGTCGTGCCGAGGTGCCTGCACAGAAGCAGCGAAGGTGACGAACTGCAGCATGAGATACACATCTTCTGCGACGCATCAGAGTCGGCCTTTGGGACAGTGGCGTTCCTCAGAAACGGAACAAGGTAGTCAAATTGACGTCAACTTTATCGCAGCGAAGACACGGGTCGCACCGTTGAAGCAGATATCGATAGTTCGACTCGAGCTACAGGCGGCAGTGATGGCATCTCGCCTGGCGGAGACCATTGGCCGAGAGCTGACATACGAGATCCACAGAACAGTGTTCTGGAGCGACAGTAACGTTGTTCTGCAGTACTTGAGCAATGAGAGTCGTCGCTTCCACACCTTCGTGGCGAACCGAATCGCGGAGATTCGAGAGTCCTCTGAGCCGAGTCAGTGGAAGAAAGTGCCGACTCACCTGAACCCAGCAGACGCCTGCTCTCGCGGTCAGTCAATAGTAGAACTGCTGATCGAGCCAAGTTGGCTGAAAGGACCAGACTTCCTACAACGAGAGGAAGATGAGTGGCCATCTCAGAGTGTCACAGGCACACTGAGCTCAACAGACCCTGAAGTTCGAGTCATCTGCGCCACTACTGTCAGGTGTACCACAGACGAACCTCTTCCAGATGCAGCGAGATTTTCGTCATGGGTGAGATACAAAAGAGTGGTTGCATGGGTGGTACGGTTTGTCCGGAACCTCCACGTGAAGCATGGATCCAGCAATCAACAGCCCGCCGTGGGCCCTCTGTCCGCCGCCGAACTGAGGCAGCGGAGACGATCATAGTGCGTAATGTCCAGGGCCGGCACTTCGAGAGCGAGATCCGAAGTCTGAGAGAGGGAAGCTCGGTACACCGACCCAGTCACCTGCAACATGTGTCACCGTTCATTGACAATGAAGGCATCCTCCGCGTAGGTGGACGACTGGATAACGCACCACTGGCGTTTGCAAGCCAACACCCTGTTCTTCTGCCTACAGAAGATCGAGTCACCCACCTGATCATAGCAGACGCGCATCAGCAAGTGCTTCACTCCGGGATGGAGCGCACGTTGACCGAGGTCCGTCTGCGTTACTGGCCATGTCGAGGGAGATCGCTGGTGAAGCGCGTGATTCACAAGTGTCAGCTGTGTAAGCGGAGGCGCTGCAGCCCCCAGATGCCGAAGATGGCAGATCTTCCGGGCAACCGGTTTGATGACAGGCGCGCATTCAGCACAGTCGGTGTGGATTATTTCGGTCCCATGGAAGTTAAGAAATTTCGCAAGACGGAAAAGCGTTATGGGGTGTTGTTCACCTGCTTCGCTACAAGAGCTGTGCATGTAGAACTCGCTCAGAGTCTGGATACCGACAGTTTCCTGCTCGCGTTGCGGCGCTTCATCGCTCGGCGGGGAAAGCCAAAGGCCCTGCACTCGGACAATGGCACCAACTTTGTCGGAGGCGAACGAGAGCTCAGAGAATCACTGGCAGAGTGGGAGCAATCAAGACTAGTAGATGAGCTCAGTCAACGCGGGATAGAGTGGGTGTTCCTCCCACCAGGTGCTCCGCATATGGGAGGCATTTGGGAAAGACTGATAGGTAGTGTGAAGAGAGCCCTGAAGATGGTTGTGGGAAGCAGGTGTCTCACCGATGAGGTGCTTCATACTGTCCTCGCTGAAGTTGAGTCTATGGTGAACGGACGCCCGCTGACCTATGTCAGCATGGATGGACGAGATCTTGACCCGCTGACGCCAAACCACCTGCTCCTAGGCTGTGCGAACGCGAACCTGTCACCCGGGAAGTTCCAAGAGAAAGAAGTGAACAGCCGAAAACGATGGAGGCAGGCTCAGACAATGGCTGACCACTTCTGGAACAGGTGGCGCCGTGAATACCTGCCGTCATTGATCGCTCGGAGCAAATGGCAAGAGGACAATAGGAACTTGAAGGTCGGAGATGTGGTGCTGATGGCGGAAGAAAGCGCTCCCCGAGGTTTTTGGCCATTAGCACGCGTAACGGAGGTGTTCACTGGAAGAGATGGTCGCGTGCGCTCTGCTAAGCTGAAGACGGCAACTGGAGCGGTTTATCGTCGCCCTGTGGCGAAGATTGGCCTGCTAGAAGAAGCAGAAGAGTAGCACGAAGAGTAGCACACGAAGGTCCGGTTTCCTCTCATCCTCGTGGGACGGGTCCTTGTGTTTACCCGTTTTCGATCCCTATCCGCCGCGGTTGAGGCGGCGTCTGCGGCTGAGGCGGCGTCTGCGACTGAGGCGGCGTCTGCGACTGAGGCGGCGTCTGCGACTGAGGCGGCGTCTGCGACTGAGTCGGCGTCTGCGACTGAGGCGGCGTCTGCGACTGAGGCGGCGTCTGCGACTGAGTCGGCGTCTGCGACTGAGGCGGCGTCTGCGACTGAGGCGGCGTCTGCGACTGAGGCGGCGTCTGCGACTGAGGCGGCGTCTGCGACTGAGGCGGCGTCTGCGACTGAGGCGGCGCCTGCGACTGAGGCGGCGTCTGCGACTGAGGCGGCGTCTGCGGCTGGGGCAGCGGCTGCTGCTGGGGCAGCGGCTGCGGCTGGGGCGGCGTCTGCGACTGAGTCGGCGTCTGCGGCTGAGGCGGCGTCAGCGGCCGAGGCGGGTGCTGCTCGCTGTGTCGGAGTGTGCCGCCTAGCGCGGTCCGGCCACGTCCGCGTGCAGCGGCGCTGGTGTCGTGAAGGCTGGCGCTGCTGAAATGTGTCACCGCCTGTGGAGCTAGCAATAGTGCAGAACCTTGGTGACCTCTCGCTTTGCTCCATCTGGCGGGGGAGCGGCGCGAGTGCGACTCGAAGTGAACACTCAAGACGAGGGCAGAGTGGACCTGCGTGATTCGGAGAGGAACTCGGTGAATCGGATTAGTTTAGTTGTGTACGCTATTGCGAACACGGTGGGGAGGATGTGGTGACCAACACATAACCTCGCGCTCTCCTCCATTTGCAGATGTCTTGTGAATGGAGTATGTAAAGCTGCAGGCTGCATGTGTGCATGCCTATGTCCCAAGCATGGCAGGATCATAGCAAGCTTTGGTTAGTGCTTGGCGCTTGCACCTGAACTCATCACCGTCGGATTGGGAAACACTTCTGGTGGGTCATGGCTCATGATGTTCCTTATTTCGGGCGGTTGCATTGCTCTTCGTTGTACTATTGTCCTAGCATGGATGCTTTCATGTCAATTTGTGCTTGCTAAGTTTGGAAATCGAATGCTTAATATGGGTCATTGCATCAGTATGTGAGAGGTGCACTGCACTTGCATGGACGTCTATGAGATCTGCTTTGCTCGTGCTAACGCGGTGTGGATCCCTGATATCTGCTTTGCTCGTGCTGACGCGGTGCTACGTACTGTCTGTGTGTTTTCAGAAACCGCTTTCATCTGTACGCTCTGCATCCTATCCTGTAAAATAGTCGACTCCTTATTTTTCCTTGACAAACCTATCGCTACAGACTGTAAAAAACTTCAGAGCAAGAAGATCATGCGCGTTTAAGACAACTCTACTGGACGGTGATGACAGGTGCATCCAGGTAAACAACGTGGGTGGCACCATGCGCGTAACGCTTTTTATCATCTTACTAATTTGAAGTTGAACCTAATTTGAGGGAGGGTATCGCCTCCCATTTTTGTGTACCTGAGTGCGCCTCTGCCAAAAACTATGTACAATCCCGGTATTTATGATGCATATTGCAATGCAAATTTTTTCTGACGCATTTATTGCACCGCAAACTACGAAGGAAGTATGCGCCGCACAACCGCATTCGTAACACCCTCCCCAAAACAGGAGCCTGGCACCGCCTCTGCTACACATATTTTCCCAAAATTTTGTTACAACATGCGCAATTCAATTTTGAGAAAAGTCAGAAAATTTCAAGACGTTATCCCCAGTATTTTAGGAGCAGCATGCGAAAAACCACCGGGGGGGGGGCAGAATCTGCCCCGCAAGGAATAGGGTTAAGCCTGCCCCCCCCCCCCAGTCAAATTTACTTAGACGAGTCCCTGGTGTATGTGCAATAGTTTTGCTCTGTCTGATCGAGTAGTTACTCTCAACAGCTTCCTGGTACCAGCCCTATATGGTACCTGCATGCCTGAGGGAAGTTGCAAGGCCAACAACTTCACGGAATGACATACTACACTGAATTGGACTGAAACAAGCATCAACTTTGAGACAACCTCAGCCAGTCCGCTGCAATTTTTCTTCAACCTGGCCTTGAGTAAGCCGTATTTTCACATTTAATGTCCTCCCAGCGTTCCGTCCGCGGCCCATTGCCTTCCAGGCTCGGCTGCGCTCGGCAGTGATGAATCGTTAATCTTTTGCTCGAAATACCACGCCATTGTGTTTCAAGAACGCATTGAATACTCCCATACCAGACAAATGAAGTGGATATTACACTCAGGTCCGCAACCGCCCATCGTCTCCCATACCGTGAACATCAAACCGGGAAGGAAGACTAAAACATAATTTGTTATTGGGACAAAATAGGGTGTGTATCGTTGCCAACAGTCAGTCGACCATTATAGTATCACATTGGAACGCATAATTCTGACGGTGAATATATAACAATCGATTTTTTTAAGGTTCTCTCATAACTACGACGTCTTTGACAACCAGGATACCCGCAAGCTTACAGGAAATACGCTGGCCAATCATTAGATCATTATTGGTTATCAACACCAACTTATAACATCCGTCTTGGGCAACAATGTTCCCTTTCCGCCGTTATGCGGCTTGGCGCACAGCGTGATATCACAGCCATACTGGATATGAGATCCCAGGAACTACTACTACCGACCACACCCATCTATCACAGTCATACTGGATATGAGATCCCAGGAACTACTACTACCGACCACACCCATCTCGTCTCCCCCCGGTATGTGACCGGTGTCAGACCCGGTATCAGACCCGGTATCAGACCCGGTATCAGACCCAGTATCAGACCCGCTATCAGACCGGTACCGGCCGATATGTGACCGGTATCAGACTCGGTATCAGACCCGGTATCAGACCCGGTATCAGACCCGGTATCAGACCCGGTATCATACCCGGTATCAGACCGGTACCGGCCGGTATGTGACCGGTATCAGACTCGGTATCAGACCCGGTATCAGACTCGGTATCAGACCCGGTATCAGACCCGGTATCAGACCCGGTATCATACCCGGTATCAGACCCGGTATCAGACCGGTACCGGCCGGTGTGTGACCGGTGTCAGACCCGGTATCAGACCCGGTGTCAGACTGGTATCGGCCGGTATGTGACCGGTGTCAGACCCGGTATCAGACCCGGTATCAGACCCGGTACCGGCCGGTATGTGACCGGTGTCAGACCCGGTATCAGACCCGGTATCAGACCGGTACCAGCCGGTGTGTGACCGGTATCAGACCCGGTATCAGACCCGGTGTCAGACTGGTATCGGGCGGTATGTGATCGGTGTCAGACCCGGTATCAGACCCGGTATCAGACCCGGTATCAGACCCGGTATCAGACCCGGTATCAGACCCGGTATCAGACCCGGTATCAGACCGGTACCGGCCGGTGTGTGACCGGTATCAGACCCGGTATCAGACCCGGTATCAGACCCGGTGTCAGACTGGTATCGGGCGGTAAGTGATCGGTGTCAGACCCGGTATCAGACCCGGTATCAGACCCGGTATCAGACCGGCACCGGCCGGTATGTGACCGGTGTCAGGACCGGTGTCAGACCCGGTATCAGACCGGCACCGGCCGGTATGTGACCGGTGTCAGACCCGGTATCAGACCGGTACCGGCCGGTGTGTGACCGGTATCAGACCCGGTATCAGACCGGTATCGGCCGGTGTGTGACCGGTGTCAGACCCGGTATCAGACCCGGTATCAGACCGGTATCAGACCCGGTATCAGACCGGTACCGGCCGGTATGTGACCGGTATCAGACCCGGTATCAGACCCGGTGTCAGACTGGTATGTGACCGGTATCGGCCGGTATGTGACCGGTATCGGCCGGTATGTGACCGGTATCGGCCGGTATGTGACCGGTGTCAGGGCCTTCCTGCCCCGGGGCATTTCAGAGTAACGAGCTTTGGGCGTGTGACACATTGACACGTCACCGTCGTAATACGCCGGTTGGCACGACTGTGACACGGTTATGACACGGTCATCACAGGTCGCGCACCCGAATGCGGGGACACCGGTCAGCAGAGGTGTTAGATTCCTGGAACGGTGTCCGGATGAGCGTATGCACTATGCATACTTGATGATTGGGAATTCTTGGATATTGTTTAACACCTTTGATTGAAACGGTTCCTGACTCCGAATCTGATATCTCTGATCAATGTATGCTAGTTGGTCGTAGTCACAGTTTCCCAAGAATAATTGTTGTCATCAATAAACATGACAGTTATATATGACCACGGCATATTTGCATGATGACATTCTGGCTCTGGTGGCATGCAACGAATGGGGGCGAATATAAGCCGTTTTCACGAAGGATTATTGCGCTGAAAAGTTTCTGAAAGATTCTGAAAGTTTTGAAAAACTACACAACTTTTACATGCAATTTTTGGCTAGAAATGTCCCTTATAATTTTGTAATATGTTGGTAAGAATAAAATATGTTGACAAAATTGCGGTTTTGTGGTAATAAGCAAGATAAGTATTGATATAATCTTACCGAAAGAGTCAGGAAGATTCTATAAATATGTACTTGCTTATTACCACCAAACCGCAACTTTTTCATCATATTTTATTCTTACCAACATATTACAAAATTATGGGGCACATTTCTAGCCAAAAATCGCATGTAAAAGTTGTGTAGTTTTTCAAAACTTTCAGAATCTTTCAGAAACTTTTCAGCGCAATAAGCCTTCGTGGAAACGGCTATAGTCTCCTTTTGTCTCTGTTCTCAGCGCATATATATGTATTCAGCGAACAGAGATTTGTTTTCTCTCACCATTTTTGTAATGTTTTCGTGTTGCGAAATTCGTTGTCATTTTAAATCAACGAACACTGACAAGCTTTTAGCTTACTCACGTATCCTTAACGCATTTTTCGTGTTGTCTCGTCTTCTTAAAACGGGAGGACAGATGCCAACGACGTCACCGTGGCATTATTAATCCCACACGACCGACATGAAGAGACATCAGACGAAATCCCACGTGCGACAGCGCAGTTCCATTTTCCTTCTGCTCACCAGCCGCGATGACTTCTGCGGCGGACATGAGCAAGGCACCAGAAACCGTTGTACGACAGCGTGGTTCCGTTTTCTCTCAGCACAGCGACTGCGGTAACTTCTGGGGCAGACACGGGCAGCCCGCCGGAAATAACCTGGCCCAGTGGTTCGTGAAGCGCCAGCCAGCGCGGCGGAGGCGCTCCGGCCGCCCCCAGTGTCTGCAGCTGACGCGGTTGGCCGGACCGGTACTACCGGAGATAGGGTTAATCCGGCTGCTCACCGGTACCGCCGGAGATAGGGTTAATCCGGCTGCTCACCGGTACCGCCGGAGATAGGGTTAATCCGGCTGCTCACCGGTACCGCCGGAGATAGGGTTAATCCGGCTGCTCACCGGTACCGCCGGAGATAGGGTTAATCCGGCTGCTCACCGGTACTGCCGGAGATAGGGTTAATCCGGCTGCTCACCGGTACCGCCGGAGATAGGGTTAATCCGGCTGCTCACCGGTACTGCCGGAGATAGGGTTAATCCGGCTGCTCACCGGTACCGCCGGAGATAGGGTTAATCCGGCTGCTCACCGGTACCGCCGGAGCTAGAGTTAATCCGGCTGCTCACTGGTACTGCCGGAGATAGGGTTAATCCGGCTGCTCACTGGTACCGCCGGAGATAGGGTTAATCCGGCTGCTCACTGGTACCGCCGGAGATAGGGATAATCCGGCTGGTCGCCGGTTGCCGGCGTTCGGAGGTAATTACAGAGCAGACTTACTGCGTCACCGGACAAGCCAGCCAGCGTCGTGACCCACAGAGGGTTCAGAAACTGGCACCAGTCAACGGTGCAACAATGTAGTTGGTGATAGCGATAGCGGTGGAAATATGATTGTATGATGATTCATGTTGAAATTTGAATGTTATCGAATATGACGAATTATACTAATTTATTATTTAAGCAATTTCCGAAAGCCAGCTAAATCCCCACATTGGAATCGTTCTAAAAAGAAATGCAGCGCTTTAGTATTAGTTCCGGTAAAAACCTTCAGAAGATCAACTGTCCGAAACAGGGTATTTTCCTAACTACGCAGAGAATCCCGTTCCATCTACTTAATGAGATGCTCTGTTTGACTATTTTTACTGCGGCCAAAGTTTAATATGCCGGAGGCATGCGACGTAGTTCAGCGTTGCAGAGACCGACACCTGCCCCAGCACAGCTGACTTTCACATGACCGATTACCTCTGCACCGAGCCATTCTCGTGCGGGTAAACAGCCACCGGCGAGCAGTGACCTCTGCACTGAGCCATTCTCGTGCGGGTAAACAGCCACCGGTGAGCAGTGACCTCTGCACCGAGCCATTCTCGTGCGTGTAAACAGCCACCGGCGAGCAGTGACCTCTGCACCGAGCCATTTTCGTGCGTGTAAACAGCCACCGGCGAGCAGTGACCTCTGCACTGAGCCATTCTCGTGCGGGTAAACAGCCACCGGCGAGCAGTGACCTCTGCACCGAGCCATTCTCGTGCAGGTAAACAGTCACCCGCGAGCAGTGACCTCTGCACCGAGCCATTCTCGTGCGGGTAAACAGCCACCGGCGAGCAGTGACCTCTGCACCGAGCCATTATCGTGCGGGTAAACAGCCACCGGTGAGCAGTGACCTCTGCACTGAGCCATTCTCGTGCGGGTAAACAGCCACCGGCGAGCAGTGACCTCTGCACTGAGCCATTCTCGTGCGGGTAAACAGCCACCGGCGAGCAGTGACCTCTGCACTGAGCCATTCTCGTGCGGGTAAACAGCCACCGGCGAGCAGTGACCTCTGCACTGAGCCATTCTCGTGCGGGTAAACAGCCACCGGCGAGCAGTGACCTCTGCACTGAGCCATTCTCGTGCGGGTAAACAGCCACCGGTGAGCAGTGACCTCTGCACCGAGCCATTCTCGTGCAGGTAAACAGTCACCCGCGAGCAGTGACCTCTGCACCGAGCCATTTTCGTGTGGGTAAACAGCCACCGGTGAGCAGTGACCTCTGCACCGAGCCATTCTCGTGCAGGTAAACAGTCACCCGCGAGCAGTGACCTCTGCACTGAGCCATTCTCGTGCGGGTAAACAGCCACCGGTGAGCAGTGACCTCTGCACCGAGCCATTCTCGTGCAGGTAAACAGTCACCCGCGAGCAGTGACCTCTGCACCGAGCCATTTTCGTGTGGGTAAACAGCCAACGGTGAGCAGTGACCTCTGCACCGAGCCATTTTCGTGTGGGTAAACAGCCACCGGCGAGCAGTGACCTCTGCACCGAACCATTTTCGTGCGGATAAACAGCCACCGGCGAGCAGTAACCTCTGCACCGAGCCATTTTCGTGCGGATAAATAGTCACCGGCGAGCAGTGACCTCTGCACCGAGCCATTATCGTGCGGGTAAACAGCCACCGGCGAGCAGTGACTTCTGCACTGAGCCATTCTCGTGCGTGGTAACAGCCACCGGCGAGCAGTGACCTCCGCACCGAGCCATTATCGTGCGGGTAAACAGCCACCGACGAGCAGTGACCTCTGCACTGAGCCATTCTCGTGCGTGTAAACAGCCACCGGCGAGCAGTGACCTCCGCACCGAGCCATTATCGTGCGGGTAAACAGCCACTGGCGAGCAGTGACCTCTGCACTGAGCCATTCTCGTGCGGGTAAACAGCCACCGGTGAGCAGTGACCTCTGCACCGAGCCATTCTCGTGCAGGTAAACAGTCACCCGCGAGCAGTGACCTCTGCACCGAGCCATTTTCGTGTGGGTAAACAGCCAACAGTGAGCAGTGACCTCTGCACCGAACCATTTTCGTGCGGATAAACAGCCACCGGCGAGCAGTAACCTCTGCACCGAACCATTTTCGTGCGGATAAATAGTCACCGGCGAGCAGTGACCTCTGCACCGAGCCATTTTCGTGCGGGTAAACAGCCACCGGCGAGCAGTGACTTCTGCACTGAGCCATTCTCGTGCGTGTAAGCAGCCACCGGCGAGCGTGCGGGTAAACAGCCACCGGCGAGCAGTGACCTCTGCACCGAGCCATTCTCGTGCAGGTAAACAGCCACCGGCGAGCGTGCGGGTAAACAGCCACCGGCGAGCAGTAACTTGGACTTCTACTTTCCCAATGCCAGCGGAGAGCAACTTTGGACAAAACTGGATATTTGGAAGCGGTTTAAGGCGTATCCACTTTACTTGTATCTTGCATGATTGTCAGGGGGCTGAGATGACCAAGCAACGTCTAAGAGACGCACTGACGCCACTGGTATGCAAATGTTAATTTTGTTCACGACATGACTCACGTTCCATGTCAGCTTTTAGACCACAAGACGAATACTTACAGTTAAGCTACCAAACCCGACAAGCTTTGACTCACTGGAGGAGGTGACGGCAGTCCGATCAGGTTTCCGTTGCGCCAACCTGCTCCACGGGTCACTGCTTTTCTGAGGCGCCAACAGATGACAAGTGTACCTTCTGAACTGAACAGTGATTCGTCATAATCCTAAGTGATTTTTACATCATGATACACATATTTTCAAGAGCTGTGGTTCTTAATTACAACGGTCATTCTAGGAGCAGTTCGCGGATATATTCGGTCACTGACATGACCTGCATACCCATGCTTCATAATGGCAATTTTTAAAATCGAAAGTACAGGTATAGTACAAATAGTCGGATCACGTGCAAATTTACAAGTATTGTTGGAAATTGTTGGACATTTTGATTTCCAACAGTGACATAGCCTTTACACAATCAGTGAGAAGTGAAGATGCTAGACTACCCTCCTCGCTCCCGACAGCAAAATACGTCATACCTATTCCAAATAGCAGTAGGCTCTGATCTTCCAATTCAGAAATTTGGGGTGAAATCGGAGTTGAAGTGAAACTTTTCCTATACTTTATATTCAGCACATGACATATGGTCAAAATATCGCAGCTGAGAGGTTTGTCCTAAGATTCGTAACCAAAAACGCTGAAGTTCTACCCCAAGCCCATCTGGAACCTGGCTGAAGTTCTGCAGGTGAGTGTTCTGTCGTCTGACTGACTATCGGTGAACCGCCTGGAGCCCATGTCTATCACCACTTGGCTACTAGTTTTGTCGTCAGTGACCCTAGCAGAGATAAGAAAGACATCTTGTTATGTCTGGACCGGCTGCAGGCTGTATAGTGTACAGTGTACAGTGTACAGGAGCTGGCTGACTCCATAGACCACGAAGAAGCGATCCGGGCCATGTGCCATCTCCATTGAAATGCCCGTAAAGTGCATTAAACTTTGCATGCTGCCGTGGAGCCGTTTTGCTATATAGGGGAAATATCATCACACAAATGCAAATGTCCAGATATTCAACTTCGATATCACCCCAAATTTCTGAATTTGAAGATTATCCACGCCTGCTAGTATTTGGAATATGGTATATTTTGCCGTCGGACGGGCGCGAGGAGGGTAGTCTGGCATCTTCACCTCTCATCTCGCACTGGCTGTGTGAAGGCTATGTCACGTGATGAAAATCAAAATGTCCAACAATTTCCAACAATACTTGTAAATTTGCACGTGCTCCGACTATTTTTACTACTTGTACTTTCTATTTTAAATTGACATTCTTTATGAAACACCCTGTAGGAACGCAGGCCAGCACACGGCACGAGAACCCCCAAGGTCCAATGATACTTGGGGCATAGTTTCACTTGGTATCAAAAACACGGCATATGCATAAACGTCATGTTATTAGTACACTCCATTACACCCCATGCCACCAGATCGAGGAGTTACTGCCAACAGCGATCATGGACGCAACACGTGATCGACCACAATGACGGTTGCTGGTCGCACTGTCGTGACGAAATGGCCATAATATCAGCAATGGTCATATAACTCAGCCAACTTCCCAACAACATCTGCTCTGAGTATGTTACTAATGCAATATGCATGTCTACAGATCACGACACGAGGAGACCGATAGATAGCACACCATTCGTCGGTCCATTTTACGATCTGCAGTCTTCACAAATAACCCAATAATGTGACGGGTCATCGCTATCGCTTCTAGTTGCCTTCCAAACAACAGTAGAAAGACGTTATAGAAATAAACAATGAACCCTTATGACCTTCGTGAGTGTCAACTGTCAGTGACGAACAAAATGGCACTAATGATGAGCATAAATTGCGTTATATGCTTTGCTGGCTCTGGCTCTGAATATCGATGGTGCACTCAACAAACACATATTCCTGACTTGCGGATCACGTCACATAAGGGGTTTAAATAGCTCGTGATTAATTCCCGTCCTTCCGTGGTATATGGACAAAATCTGAATATGAGCGGCCCGACCCGACCCGACCCGACCCGTGGCGACGTTTTTAAGAAGCTCATATCTCTGCAACCGCTCGTCCAATGGACAAGCGGGTTTCTTTGCTGAGTACCTACCCTGTGAGACCAGTGCCAACCTACCCTGTGAGACCAGTGCCGACTCATGTGGGTGAATACCACTGCGCGTGGCGCGTGCCGCCTGCCACGTGAGGGGTGTTGAAAAGTGTTTTCTCGCAAAAACTCCGCAACGGCTGGGCAGATTGTGTGCAAATTTGGTGTGTGGCATGGGACCCCTCAGCCACCACTTTCCCACAACTCAGGGGGTGGTGTGACTCTGCACGTGCGCACGTGCACACCCCTATTCTATATATCAGGAACGGCTTAGCCGATTGTGCTCAAATTTGGTGTGTGGTTAGAGACCTCTCAGCCGCCACTTTCCCACAAGCCAGGGGTGGGATGCCTCCGTACGTGCGCACCCTTTTTTGTATCTCAGAAACTACTTGCCCGATCGAGTTGAAATTCACCACACATTTCCTTCGCGCTCGCTCGTTCATCGCCAATTACGGCGCTTGGCTGGTTAGTAGTTATGCGGTGTCTGCCACATTGCTTGGCATGTAGGTAGGTGTACTGTAAAGCAAAGATTGGAGGTATGTTGTGCCGCATTGCATCACCTGCATGGAGTCAGTGGCGGATCTACGGTTGGGAAAAATGGGCAACTGCCCCCCCCCCAAACCACCTGAAATCGGCGCAAAATTGACACATTTCCTGATATAGAAGACAATCTAAGCAATGTTTACGAAGGAAAGTTTGCTTTAAATCAGCTATCAATGCATAAGCAAGCGGAATCCGATGAGTTTTCAGAATTGTGCGATACTTTTTTGGATTTTGCCCGCCCCCCCCCCCCCCCCCCCCTCCAACTCCCGTTCTGGATCCGCCGATGCATGGAGTTATGCTGTGCCGCACAACACGCTCAGCAAAACAAAATGGCGACGGCGCTTGCCGCTTAGCCTCGGCCGCCAACAAGAACTCATAATAATCGTTAGTTTACCAAATAGACCACGTTACGTTACAGCATAAGGCCACACTATCCTGTTCATGAGGATTCACGGTGCTGTAAATAAGGCGCCAGTGCGGGCCGATCAAAGGCACGCATTTGGCGAGAAAGCTGCCTCTCGGGGAGGTGCAGGGTTTCCCTGCATTCTTTATCAGAAACAAAATCATTCTGGCGTGCTGCCACCCGCTTGAAAGGAAGGAAGAGACCAGCTGATCGATTAACTGTCACTGGCAGCGATACCGGTGAGTCCAGTGGCGGCTCGTGGTCCTCAAGGTATATGGGGCCCAATTTCCAAGTCCGGGAGTCGCAACGAGAGGGAGCAGCTGATTGGATTGTTTAAGTGCAGCTGAAGGATAAATCGGGTGTGTTATAATGTCCAATTTCCAGAACAGAACAGCAATAGAAGTTGGTTGGGTGGGCAAATCCCAAAAAGTCTCCCATGATTAGGTATACAAACTAAACGGGTTTCGCTTCCTGATGCATTAATAGCTGAAAACAAGCTTTTAAACAAACCAAATAAACATAAACAAACTTTAAAACAATTTAAAAACCGAGGAATAGGGTGGCGAAACTTGCATAGTCCTAAAATAGAGAACTGTGCAAGTTGATTAGGTTTTCTATTATCTCAGGACATAGCCAATTTACGACCGATTTCCGGCGTGTGGGGGTAGTTTGGTCCCCCTTGAATCCGTCAGTGCCAAAATAGTATATCCTCAGTTCGGAAATGATATCAAAGACTCTGCAGTTTCAGCCATAGCTCCGCTTTAGTCACTCCACTCCCACTCCACTCCACTCTGTGCAACGCAACCAACAGCTTAAAAACAAAACCACCGCTGGCGCCCTCTAGCGACTGGGGCTGACGCCTTGGAGCAGCATCCGAATCTGAGCCATTCGAGCAGATAGTTATCGCGCATGCGCCAGCCCGTTGAGGCCGGGCAGTTCGCTGCCTCAGCTGGACCGAGAGAGAATGTAGCCGGACGAGAGAGCCGCAACATTTGCTGAAAAATCACATACCCGCACCACACCACAACGCCAACATTAAGTTACAAGGGAGGCAGGAGGGTATATATCACGACATATTGGAAAATATGTTGTATACACATGGTGATGAATAGCCATCTATCGCAAGACTGTCACAGTGTGAAGGAAAACATCATCAAACCTTGCAGGGAAGTTTGGAAAGTTGCCGCTCTACACGGCCGCTAACGTTCGCCATCTGAGTCCTGGGAGCCGATTGGAAAATATCATAATATGAATAATTTATAGCAATTTACAAACACAAATGTGGTTAGATCGATAGATCGGCATGTTTCCTCATTCATGAACTTTGATTGCCGTCGCTGCGACTCCTTGGATCCGAATAATTGCTTTGAGGACAGCATCCGGGCCTCAGATGGCTACCATTGCCTGGCACGACGCGGCAGCGTCGGTTGAGAAGCGTTCGCCCACTGATGACTCAGTAGCTGGGCTGAACACGGGCGGAGGCGGTGAGGCGGCAGGCCGGCCGGGCCTCAGTCGGCTCGTAGTGGTTTGCTGTAGTATTGCAAACGTACGGACCGGTGGCTGGCGGTTGGAACAGCCGGATAATTTCAGTGATGTGCCATAACTAAATGCATATATGCATGTTCTGCATATATGCAGAACGAGAATCACTCACACATCTATTTTCATTTGGCAACCAATTAATATATCAAGGCTCGTTCTTCCTAAACGATAGGTGAGGCCCGGCCTCAGTTGCCCAATATCACGAGCCGCCACTGCGGCGGAGACGTGTTCACTGTTCAGTGGTGTTCGGGAGGGCTCTGTTGGTCGTCACAGCACATGGTAAATACCTGACGGCTTTCGTCAACAAGCTGCTTTAGGATCGAACTAACTTACCGATAACACTGCCACATGATGTAATTTCACTGTGGGCAGCCAGTCCCCACCAGGGATGTTGTTCTGCAGAATATTACATCATCTGTCTGAAGACAGCTGAGATTGGTATCACACGCCGTGATCGTCAATAAACAATGCAAATCACATCATTACAAAAAGTGCTCTATCCATAACAGAAGCTTACTGGTTTGATAAGGTGCTGCAGAAGACGGCGTCTATAGGTATAACGGCGTAACCTTAATTGCATATTCCTTACCTCTTCCATGCAGTTCCGAGGAGTAACTCCGAGAGTAACGCATCTTGCTTCCGCATATCGATGACAATTACATGGTAATGTGTGAAATTAGGCCGAATAGTCGGGTGTAAAGGAAACTGAAACCTTATCAATCTGACTTGCAAAGAGATTTAAGCTTCGACGTGAATTTGTTTTTAACTGAATTTGAAAACAGGAATACATGTATACAACTTAGAAATAGGACATGTTGGATTTTGAACAAGCCATCATGCGCAGTTTTCGGTGTCCCTCATACATAAGGCCGGGATTTCACCCTGAAGCTTTATGTTTTCGTCACCTTAAGAAGAACAAAAACTATGCAGTTTTGTATATCCCCGCAATGGTTCTCACCGTCAAGGGTGTGGTTACCCTCGTCTGATGACCAGAATGAATAGTTACCTCCCCCCAATGCGCAGACTGCAGATCTCGACTTCAAGCTATGCGGTACAGCATAATTTCAGGCGTTTGCTACTAGTGCCATCTAGGGACAGGCATATGCAGTAGACATGTGTGCAGGTTGAAGTAGACATGTGTGATGTTGCTCCGGTGTCTAAAGTAGTGGTTCCCAACGCAAAACAACACGTAATATATATATACTATATATATATATATATATATATATATATATATATATATATAT
>JAXIVJ010003256.1:0-96524 GCA_036785665.1 Chirona hameri | reverse complement strand
ATATATATTTGAATATAGTTGCCCAACATTCTGAAATATGCCCTTTCCAACGTTAACATGTGTCTGTTTTTAGCTAAAACGTCATCTTTTTTTAAATTAATAAGAAATTGCTCTTCACTTTGGTCGCCCATACCTTTGGTATTTTGTAAAAATAATCGATTTTTGAATGCATGCAGTTTGTGTGCAGTATTTGAATATAACTACGCATTTTGTTTAAATCACTTAAGTTTTTTGCTGACATTGGTCCACTTGAGCTCAACCATCATTTTATCACTTCAATTTAAGGGTACGAAATTTGCTCTTCACTTTGTTGCCCATACACTTGGTATTTCGTAGAAACGATCTAAGTTATTGTCATTATTCAACGCTGAACAGATTGAAACAAAAGCGCCAGGATATGTCGCGCTCCCAATAGTGGAGGGAAACACCGATCATGAACTCCGAAAGAAGAATATGTAGGTACTTGCCATTCAAATCCCCCCCCCCCAAAAAAAAAACTGAATGGAAAAAGTATTTCATTTTTTAATTGAGACTCGATTAATGAGACTTCCATACATGTTGCATAAGACAATGTAGGAAAATAAATCAAAAGGTCAATATTTCCTTCAACAGTGAAATAGGTACCCATAAAAAAATCACAAACGATCGCTCGTATATTTTATCTGGCAGAATGAATACATTGGCATTCCGGTGGTCATGCTGCGCCGCGTCATTTCACGAAACAAATATTAGCTGATGTGTGCAGCAACGTGTCTTTGAACACAACTTGTTCAATTGCATCCCTCACCATAGGGGATGAACAGAATCCCTCACCAGAGGGGACGAACAGAATCCCTCTTGTAACCCCCCCCCCCCCTCTTGCTCACCTGAATCTATTGATGGCCACCACGACAGGAACGCCGAACTTGAGCGTGTTCTGGATCTGCTTGTTCAGGTTGGCGAATCCTTTCTCCACCAATGCCGTGTTTTCCTGGGAAGCCAAAGGAAAATGTCAGACGAGGGCAGCAACAGCGGAGCTCGGTTATACAAACACAGACAAACTCAGGATGAAGTCAGATACGGACAACGGCAGCAACAGCGGAGCTCGGTTACACAAACACAGACAAACTCAGGATGAAGTCAGATACGGACAATGTCAGACGAGGGCAGCAACAGGAGCTCGGTTACACAAACACAGACAAACTCAGGATAAAGTCAGATACGGACAACGGCAGCAACAGCGGAGCTCGGTTACACCAAACACAGACAAACTCAGGATAAAGTCAGATACGGACAATGTCAGACGAGGGCAGCAACAGCGGAGCTCGGTTACGCAAACGCAGACAAACTCAGGATAAAGTCAGATAAGGACAACGGCAGCAACAGCGGAGCTCGGTTACAAAAACACAGACAAACTCAGGATGAAGTCAGATACGGACAATGTCAGACGAGGGCAGCAACAGCGGAGCTCGGTTACACAAACACAGACAAACTCAGGATAAAGTCAGATACGGACAACGGCAGCAACAGCGGAGCTCGGTTATACAAACACAGACAAACTCAGGATAAAGTCAGATACGGACAGCGGCAGCAACAGCGGAGCTCGGGTTACAACAAACACAGACAAACTCAGGATGAAGTCAGATACGGACAACGGCAGCAACAGCGGAGCTCGGTTACACAAACACAGACAAACTCAGGATGAAGTCAGATACGGACAACGCAGCAACAGCGGAGCTCGGTTACACAAACACAGACAAACTCAGGATAAAGTCAGATACGGACAACGGCAGCAACAGCGGAGCTCGGTTACACAAACACAGACAAACTCAGGATGAAGTCAGATACGGACAACGGCAGCAACAGCGGAGCTCAGTTACACAAACACAGACAAACTCAGGATGAAGTCAGATACGGACAACGGCAGCAACAGCGGAGCTCGGTTACACAAACACAGACAAACTCAGGATGAAGTCAGATACGGACAACGGCAGCAACAGCGGAGCTCAGTTACACAAACACAGACAAACTCAGGATGAAGTCAGATACGGACAACGGCAGCAACAGCGGAACTCGGTTACACAAACACAAGACAAACTCAGGATGAAGTCAGATACGGACAACGGCAGCAACAGCGGAGCTCGGTTACACACAAACACAGACAAACTCAGGATGAAGTCAGATACGGACAATGTCAGACGAGGGCAGCAACAGCGGAGCTCGGTTACACAAACACAGACAAACTCAGGATGAAGTCAAATACGGACAACGGCAGCAACAGCGGAGCTCGGTTACACAAACACAGACAACTCAGGATGAAGTCAGATACGGACAACGGCAGCAACAGCGGAGCTCGGTTGCACAAGCACAGACAAACTCAGGATGAAGTCAGATACGGACAACGGCAGCAACAGCGGAGCTCAGTTACACAAACACAGACAAACTCAGGATGAAGTCAGATACGGACAACGGCAGCAACAGCGGAGCTCGGTTACACAAACACAGACAAACTCAGGATGAAGTCAGATACGGACAACGGCAGCAACAGCGGAGCTCGGTTACACAAACACAGACAAACTCAGGATAAAGTCAGATACGGACAACGGCAGCAACAGCGGAGCTCGGTTACACAAACACAGACAAACTCAGGATGAAGTCAGATACGGACACGGCAGCAACAGCGGAGCTCAGTTACACAAACACAGACAAACTCAGGATGAAGTCAGATACGGACAACGGCAGCAACAGCGGAACTCGGTTACACAAACACAGACAAACTCAGGATGAAGTCAGATACGGACAATGTCAGACGAGGGCAGCAACAGCGGAGCTCGGCTACACAAACACAGACAAACTCAGGATGAAGTCAGATACGGACAACGGCAGCAAACAGCGGAGCTCGGTTACACAAACACAGACAAACTCAGGATGAAGTCAGATACGGACAACGGCAGCAACAGCGGAGCTCGGTTACACAAACACAGACAAACTCAGGATAAAGTCAGGATACGGACAAACGGGCAGCAACAGCGGAGCTCAGTTACACAAACACAGACAACTCAGGATGAAGTCAGATACGGACAACGGCAGCAACAGCGGAGCTCGGCTACACAAACACAGACAAACTCAGGATGAAGTCAGATACGGACAACGGCAGCAACAGCGGAGCTCGGTTACACAAACACAGACAAACTCAGGATAAAGTCAGATACGGACAACGGCAGCAACAGCGGAGCTCGGTTACACAAACACAGACAAACTCAGGATGAAGTCAGATACGGACAACGGCAGCAACAGCGGAGCTCGGTTACACAAACACAGACAAACTCAGGATAAAGTCAGATACGGACAACGCAGCAACAGCGGAGCTCGGTTACACAAACACAGACAAACTCAGGATAAAGTCAGATACGGACAACGGCAGCAACAGCGGAGCTCAGTTACACAACACAGACAAACTCAGGATGAAGTCAGATACGGACAACGGCAGCAACAGCGGAGCTCGGTTACACAAACACAGACAAACTCAGGATAAAGTCAGATACGGACAACGGCAGCAACAGCGGAGCTCGGTTACACAAACACAGACAAACTCAGGATAAAGTCAGATACGGACAACGGCAGCAACAGCGGAGCTCGGTTACACAAACACAGACAAACTCAGGATGAAGTCAGATACGGACAACGGCAGCAACAGCGGAACTCGGTTATACAAACACAGACAAACTCAGGATGAAGTCAGATACGGACAACGGCAGCAAAAGCGGAACTCGGTTACACAAACACAGACAAACTCAGGATGAAGTCAGATACGGACAATGTCAGACGAGGGCAGCAACAGCGGAGCTCGGTTACACAAACACAGACAAACTCAGGATGAAGTCAGATACGGACAATGTCAGACGAGGACAGCAACAGCGGAGCTCGGTTATACAAACACAGACAAACTCAGGATGAAGTCAGATACGGACAACGGCAGCAACAGCGGAGCTCGGTTACACAAACACAGACAAACTCAGGATGAAGTCAGATACGGACAACGGCAGCAAAAGCGGAACTCGGTTATACAAACACAGACAAACTCAGGATGAAGTGAGATACGGACAGCGGCAGGTTTTCGTCACAAAACAGAAAATTTCGGCCGGACTAAGACGGCAAACAACACGGTTGGCTCATTAACCCGCTCGCGACCGGGGTCTCAGCAGAACACCATTGACCGGGGGGGGGGGGGGAATATTGCCCCCTCGTTATCTCCAGAACTAATGATCGCAACGAGACGCGCAACGCGGCATTCGAAAGCTCGCAATGAGACGCATCTAAAGCATACTAGAAATTTACGAATTTAGGTCACATCAGGTCAAGGGTCAAAATGGAGGCATTTTAGTTTATGGACCATACTTTTCATCCAAAGCCTTTGATTGCGACCATGATTACCCAAAGTCCTCCCAAAGGTATGATACACATCCCAAATGACCTAAAATGAGATTGTTAGCAAAGGTCAGGTCACAAAAGGTCACTATACGCAGAAAATTTCCGAGTCATGCAATATGTATGGGCTTGTATGGGCTATTTTACACGTAGCATTCTATAGTGATGTTCATTTTACCATCTGACCTCAATTAAGTTAAGTTAGTGTCAAGCTTAGGTTAAGTGCATGTCACATATGGTCAAAATTTGAAAATGATAAATATAAGTACAAAAGGCATGTTTCTGGACAAGTTTTGTCTCAGAAATACAGTGCTTGCATTTATTTGTCTTTATCTGGTCAATAAAAGCCAGAAACGCAACTGCACTATATGACGTCATGAGTTACTCATACTTAGGGAGCCATAAGTCAGTCAAAAAGGTGATGCTCATTTTAAATTTGTTTTGTATAGTGCTGGAACACCATTCTTTCACATATATTTCGGTTTTTTATATTTGTAAAAAACAAGAAAAGTTTTCCCCCTCCCCCAATAAAATGGGGACAAAAACCAAATATTTCAAAATTACGAGATAACAGTTTGATAGAATGTTCAATTTCCTATGTTTTCGTTTTTTTTTGGTTTTAGTTCATCTTAAAATGTCGCCATTTTATAGTTGCTTAAAGTTTGGGTGATTTTATCGCTAATTTCGCGTAAAGTGAGTCACAAAATGGTGTATATCTTCTTCTTTTTCTCAAATCGACGAAATAGCTTGAATTTATCTGAGCCGACGTAGAATTGATATGGAAGAAGGTACTGAAAGTCTCAGGTTGATATCTTGAACGGTTTTTAAGTTATCGCGAATATTCGACAGGGCGGCAATATCCCCCCCCCCCCGGTCAAGCGCGGGTTAAAAGAAAGGCAGAAAGATAATGGTGGACTGTTCCGTCACGAAATGACAGAGCACAATGGAAATAAGGGGGTATGAAAATAAAGCTGGTAAACATAATTAAAGGGAATGTTTCACATTTGTATTGGTTTTGAACTGAGATAGCCATTATCTTTGGCCGTTATTAAGCCGGCATTGACTGGGGTCTCAGCCGAACACCACTGACTGGGGGGGGGGGGGGGGGGGGGGGGGGGGCGTTAAACGCCCCTCCCCCTGGATATCTTCCGAACCAATGATCGCAGCGAGACGCGCCAGGCGGAATTCGAAAGCTCTCAATGAGATGAATCTAACGCATGCTCAAAAATTTGAACGTGAGGTCAAATATCAGGTCACGGTCAGGTCAAAGGTCAAAATCGACGTATTTGAGTTTATGGGCCATACTTTCCAGCAAAAGCCATCGATTACGAACATGATCACCCAAAGTGCTGCCAAATGTATAATACACATCCCGCATTGGCTAAAATGAGATTGTTGGCAAAGGTCAAGGTCAAGGTCAGGTCACACAAAAAATCACTATGCGCAAAATATCTACGAAAGTCATGCAACACATGTGTTATGGGTTATTTGCCACGTATAATTCGATAGTGACAGTCATTTTACCAACTTAATTAATGTACGTGAAGTTATTGTCAAGTTCAGGTCAAGTTCAGGTCACTGAAGGTCAAAATGTGAAATTGATCAATATTAAAAAAGAAGGCATGTTTATGGGCCAGTTTTCGCTCAGGAATACAGTGCTGGCATTTATTTGTCTGTATCTGGTCAATAAAAGCCAAAAAACGCAATTTCAAAATATGACTTCATGAGTTACCCATACTTTAGATGTCATAAGTCAGTCAAAATAGAAATATTAGTTTGAAATTTGGTATGGTAGTAGCCTAGGTATGGTTCTCTGACATATCTTCCGTTTTGTATATTTTAGAAAATGTAGAATTTGTGATAATTTCCCCCCAAAAAAAAGTTTTTTGAGTATTTGGGTCAAAAACTAAACTAAAATAAAAAATCCGAGATAGCAAGTTTTTAGCCCTTGCAATTTGCTATCTTTGGGCTTTTTTAATTGCATTTTGCTTCAAATGTGGCATTTGTACGGCCTGGCAAAGTTTAGTTGATTTTGGTGTAAAACTCGTGTGTAGTGACGTCACTAAATTCCCTATAACTCGAGAGAAAAAATAGACGAAATTTCTTCATTTTTTCACACAAGACGTAACAATGATGTATAAGAAGGTACCCGAAGTTTCACGACGTTGATAGCGCTATTAGTTTTTCAGCTATTGCGAAAACTCATCAGGGGGGGGGGGGGGGGGAGGGGCGTTAAACGCCCCCCAGACAATGGCGGGTTAAAATGTCGAAAATACTAAGATCATTTCCCCCAAAATTTAGCCGTTTTTAAGCAATTAAATTTATAGATTGCAAAATGGGGTCTAGGCTAGTGCCGCCGCTGATTGGCTGACAGCGACTTTTTCAGCCAATCCCACTTTGTCAGCCAATCAGCGTCGGTCTATAGCTCAATAATGACGTCATCATCCCAAATTTAACAAGTTAATTTGTATAAAGTTAAGTGACTTTTAGAGATAAAAAAAAAATATCACCATCGTTTTCAGCAGCACTTACTTCATATTTTCGACTACAACCAGCGTATATTTGACAACTTTTAGAAAGGTTTTCAGAAAGGTACATTCCCTTCAAGATGCTGATTCCATTTTCGTAAACAGATGTGAACTATTGCGTCGTTTGTTAAGGAGCGTTTTAACCATTTACCTAATCGGTGATTGTGTCTAGTGTCTAGTTGGATTGGTGGATGGTAGAGCTGCGACTTTTGAACTTATAGGTCTTTCGAGGCCCACCAAACTTTTTGCAGGTTTTGATAAGAATGCCTGGGAAATTGCGGGCTTTTTGGAGCTATACTTATTGCGAAAATGGAGGGCGCGCAATACGCGTTTGCAGACATCTGTCTCGTTAAACGGGACAATAATAACCCACCCCCAGATATTGGGCAACTAGTATTGCCTTTTACTTATTACTATTGCTGCTAATATTGATATGTTTATATGTACATTCATGTTGAATTTTAAGCGAAAGATTTGTTTTGACTTCCGAAGGACAAAAGTGAAATCACTGGTGGTTTTTAAAGTTATCATAAGTTTGTGCACTTCGTCCTGTCTGATAAGTGATGCCGACGGTGATGACCATCTCATACTTCTTACGCAACGCTAAAATAAAACCAACTGGAACTGCTGCCCATTTCGGTTCGTACTTCATGATTTGCTTCATTTATTTGATCAGTCAAAACATTGCCCTTTGCAAAACAAAGCTGGTACAGTACATGCCTTTGATGTCTGCGATAATTCTTCCTTTTTTGTTCAAAACACAAGTTCATCAAATAACAATATGCTATTTCCCTTGTATTTCCTCCCTTGCGTAATCAATGCACATGGTTTGAGCGAAGGTTGGGGTGTGACATTAACCGAATGAATCAGTCAACAATCAAGTAGGGTTCAACACGCATTCCTTAGATATCCTATTAATAACATTCCATACCACAATCCTACAAATCACAGATGGTGACTCGTATAACTCAAACATCTCACATCAAACACGCAAGAATCGCCTGGCAGCCAAAGCGTTCAACATCTCACATCAAACACGCAAGCATCGCCTGGCAGCCAAAGCGTTCAACATCTCACATCAAACACGCAAGAATCGCCTGGCAGCCAAAGCGTTCAACATCTCACATCAAACACGCAAGAATCGCCTGGCAGCCAAAGCGTTCAACATCTTACATCAAACACACAAGAATCGCCTGGCAGCCAAAGCGGTTCTGAGCTTCAGCATGTCCATGTCGAACTGTATGACTGATCAGATAGGTGCCGGGGGCCCTATCTGAACAGTGCCGGCCCTCCTAGTGTGCTCCTTCGGCAGCAACGTCGACCATCGCCAGCGGGTCAACAAGTCCGTTAGTCAGTCAGTAGGTCGTCTACCAGCCGGCCTGTTGTCTCAATCTCAACTGTGCCAATGCGAATCGCCGGCTATTGCAGTCAGCAGCAGCAGCACCAGTAGTCTCAATGCCTGCTGTAGAGGTCAGCCAGCAGGCCGGCGGCGGCGGGCGGGCGGGCGGGCGGGCGGGCGGGCGGGCGGCAGCAGCAGCAGCAGCAGCAGCAGCAGCAGCAGCAGCAGCAGCAGCAGCAGCAGCAGCAGCCTCACTACCTGCTGTAGAAGGCGGCCATCAGGGCGGCCGGCAGCAGCAGCAGCAGCAGCGCCGGCGCCGTCAGGCCGGCCGAGTTGCAGTAGTCCGAGGTGCACACGCATGTCGTCCAGTCGCCGTCGGCGGTGCAGTTATCGTGCGGCACGGCGAAGCTGGAGCAGCCGCGCGCAAACGTCTTCCCCTTGTACAGCGCCTGCAGGCAGCTGTGGTCGTTAGGGGACAGGCATGGGTACAGCTTCAGCGAGCAATCGTCCGTGTTGAAGTCGGAGCAGGACGGCAGGTCGGGGCCGGCGGACGTCTCCAGCGACCTCAGCAGCGGGATCCTGGCACTGGAGCTGGGCAGGTTGACCGGGTCCCAGCAGGTGAAGCAGCGCAGGGCGCGGCAGGCGGGCAGCAGGGCCAGCAGGGCGGCCAGAGCCAGCAGCGGCAACAGCGGACGGCGGCACATGGCGGCGCGTGCGGACCACAGCGGAGGAGGCGGCGGAGTGGAGGCAACGAGCCAGCTCCTTCCAGTCTACACTTCGGCAGCAAACTGGAGTCTCGCTATCGCTACCGCTCCATCCGCAAAATGTATGCAATCGCCGGGAAATGAATAGTCACATGGAGCCGCGAAGAACAACGAAACCGTTTCACGCGAGCAACTGCAAATCGGATAAATTTCGTGTATTTATTAAAACCACACACAGGATACGGGTCCCATGACGGTGGTGCTCATTCACACGTCACATTCACACGAGGGGAAGAGGCTATGACTGATCATTATGAGACAAATCAACCCACTACAAATAAATTAGAGCTGCTCATCATCAACAGCATAAACTTACCTCAAGATTTGTCTCATACAGTTGTAAAACAGTTTTATCGCGGAACAAAATGCATTGAACTAAGGATCGCTGGCCACCACAATGCAGACAGAAGAGGTAATGTTGGATTTCCTTTACACAGTATAGGCCATAGTCTGACATGTCATTTGAAGACACCGGGGTCACCGGTCAAGGCTTCTGGCGCATTCGACGTCGCCAAGGAGTGACACTCGTGACACTCGACACTCGTGACACTCGACACTCGTGACACGTGACACTCGACACTCGACACTCGTGTTAGAGTTGTGAATCTGATTTCATGGCTAATATCGCTATAGAAGTCACTTCCATAGCCGCGACGAAGCGTAAATATTACACCTAATACCTAAATCACTTCATATCGAAGCAGTCACAATACTGAAAGGAAGACAAATGCTTCATTTACCATCAAGTAAATAGCTCACTTCAGTACCGACACCGAGTACTAAATTGAGACAGCAGTGTTGCGATGCAGGTTGAAAATAACAACCTGCCCAAGGCAATGGTTCCGCAGGCCGAGATTACGCAGCTAACACTACTTCAGCTTAACCCGCACCGTGCAGGGGGGGGGGGGGCGTTTAGACGCCCCCCCCCCTAAGGTTTATCGAGGATAGACAAAAAAGGCGGCGCGCAGCACCACCGTTTTTGGCACAGCTGTTCGGGCATAAATTGCTCACATTATGTTTTAAAAAATACCTCGGGTCACCTCAAGTCAGGTCACCAGACCAGGTCACGTGACTCCACCTCCAAAATTGTTTCCGGTCGTACCACAGCCACAGTTTTTGGCCGATTGATTTCGTACTTACAGGATTTCATAAGGGCAATAGTACCTACAATAGGTTTATCTCGGATTTTATCGGTGACCTAAGGTCGGGTCAATTTCGTGACCCCATTATAAGTAAATGGGGAAATAATCAAATGTTTCCTATTCTGAGGATACCAATGATATCAGCCCAATTCCTTCTGAATCATGTTATCATAGGCCATTCTTAAAGTTCCAGGTGCAATTTTTGCTCAGTGACCACTACAGGGTCAGATGAGGTCACCCGAGGTCACCAACACTCTTTTGCCAATAACTCTTGACAAAATCAAGATATATAAGTGAAACTGGCACCAATGTGTTTGTCTCGTCGAGGCACGTCTCCCAATGTGCAACATGACCTAATTGGGTCACCATTTGACCTTGAAATGAGGTCAAATTTACAAGTAGACCTAACCTGATCATCATACATATGATACGAAGCGCATTGACGAGACAAACACGATGACGTCAAAAGTATTGCCCTATCTTTGTCAGGTAAAACGATATTTGTGAAAACTGTTTTGCAAAAAAATAGCCTTTTTGACATTTGATGAGCTCTGGAGCCTAAGCTATTGACCTGAGCTAAAATCTGAGGACACCTCGGCGATTGCATTTTTCAAAAGCTTTCCATTGCTTTTTCCGTTTGTTCCTAGCTATCATAGTTCCTGTGATATCTTGGGATTTCTGGAGCGAAGTCCTACAACTTGAAAATCTGACCCTTGATGATCTTTGGTGACCTCAATATTGACCTGATAAAAGAAATGCCTGAAATAGTTTCAAAATGCATTTTGACGAGCTTTCGAACGGTATTTTCGGTTTTCGTCTAAGCTCCATAAGAGCCGAATTAGAGAGGGGGCGCCGAAACGCTCCTCCCCCCCCCCCCTCCCGGCACGGCGAAGGTGGCGCCGAGCACCGGCATGGCGCGGGTTAAAGGGATTATACGGGTTTCCGTCCCCTGAAAGGAAATGCACTCTTTTGCAAGTCCTACACTGGATCTCAAAATGATTATGCAATTCAAAACTTACGGGACATTGATTACCCTATACTGTTCGTACTTCGTTCAGGTTGTGTGGTTTTCGTATCTCTGGCCTTTAGCGTTGATAATTTGATGGTCGCGTATCTCATGCAAATTCATGAAAAACATCGAATTGTATGGGAAAACTAGGTAACTGCTGCTGTCGTTGGAACAAAACAAGTTTTTTTTTCAAACATTGCTTATTTTACCGGAAATATGCCATAAGCGAGGTGTTTTATTAGCATAAAAGAGATGACTGGCTCTGCCTCAGCCGGTCCTGCAGAAAGTACGCGGTGGCATCACCGCGCACTTCGAAATGTCCTTACGTGCGGAAGAGGCCATTTCCAGAAAAATGAGGCTACCATGGGACTTCTACCACCTTTATAAGTACGTTTTACTATGTAACTCAATTATTCTGGGAAAAAAACGTATAATCCCTTTAGCGAAACAAGTCACTTCATGATGGGATTTTTACTGAGACCATGTCGAGGAAAGGAACAGCTTTGAAGGCCATGTCGAGAAATTACTTACTGCATACTGTTCGGTCGTAAGGACTCTCCTGCCGAATATAATTAATGTTTTGTCCTGTCCTTCGCCACTGTGTCGACCCGACCCGGCCGTAACGCTTTTCAGAAGCTCCACACCATTCAACCGATCATGTTCGGGTTTATACCATTGGACTGGTCCATTGAATCAATTTTGTTGTTCGTGTTTTTACCATTGGATAGGACAATCGAATCAATTTTGTTTTTTATATGGTGCGTTCTGGTAGGGGTGGTATCGCAGCGTGTGGCACGCGCAAACGTGGGGCATGCCAAATCACCGATTTTAGATGAAAATCGGGATCTAATCGATTTGAGATACAAACGGTTGTATCAAACTGGACCAAATTGGATTTATTTTAAGAGCCAATCTTGCGCCATATTGTTCATGATACATTGAGTTTTAGACTTCATAGCACATGAGCACGTGCAATAAATAAGGGTGTCCGGGTACACCACTGTGGAAACTACTGTGCCGATTAAACCTCGCCCTACGGGAGCTTTTTCACCTTCGCCCTAGGGGGGGGGGGGGCTGACAGGCCCCCTGGTAACTTTCAAACCAAGCAACTTAGAGCAATGCGGTAAGAACCAGCATGTTGCCTGTCATGGGAGGAATCTAACAGTATGCGATTTCCAGGTTTCAGGTCAACGGGTGACCTTCCAGGTCAAGTGAATGACCTCGGTTGACCACGTCCAGAACAGCGATTTTGCTGTCAGAAAACCTCAAAATTAGAAATTGATAAATGTAAATAAAAAATAATGTTCCTAATACAGAAAAGTTAATTATTTGTTCGTATCTTGTCAAAAAAAGTCTCAAAAGGATATTAAAAAATGACATAAGTTCTCTCAGTCAAAAATAGAGATATTGCTTTGAAATTTTATTTGGGTATTGTACATACTCAGTTATCTCACATATATTCCGGTTTTTCTAACATCATTGAAAATTGTGATTTTGTGGTGATTTAAAAAAAAAAAACATTAAACAAAAAAATGGGGTCAAAAACCCAAAATTTCGGGAATCCGAGATTGTTATTTAAAGAGAATGGCATTTTCTATCTTTGCTGAATTGCGTTTGCAATTTGCAATAAAACTCTGTTCTCTACAATTTTTAAAACATTTATTGTTTTTCCACCGACATGACGTCATCACAACATCATTATCTCCCAAACCATTTCACCAATTTCAATGCTTTTTTTACAGCATATGTATAATCGTTGTAAACTCAGCCACTGAAAATTTCAACAAGATGCACCGTATATGTAAAAAGTTATTAAAAAAACCTCAGAGGGGGGGGGGGGGGCATGTCAGCCCCGCGTAGGGCGAGGATTAACCCTCGCCCTACGGAGGGTCCTAAAACAACCCCCCTGTGATTTTTATTGCATAAGTTTTTAAACATGCAACGCATCTTGATGAAATTTTATATAGCTGAGTTTACAACAATTATACGTATCCTGTAAAAATTTTTATTGAAGTTGGTTGAGAAATTTCGGAGATAATGATGTTTTGATGACGTCATGTTGTTGGAAAAACGATAAATGTTGGAAAAATCGTAGAAAAAGAATTTTGAAAAAGAGTTTGTGAATGACCTCGGTCGACCACGGTTTTTTAACAGCGGTTTTGCTGTCAGAAAACCTCAAAATGAGAAATTGATAAATGTAAATACAAAATCATGTTCCTAGACCAGTTTTGGCTCAGAAATACAGAAAAGGTAATTATTTGTTCGTATCTTGTCAAAAAAAGTCCAAAAAAGTTATTAAAAAATGGCATAAGTTCCTAACACTCAGTCAAAAATAGAGATATTGCTTTGAAATATTGTTTGGGTATTGTACATACTCAGTTCTCTCACATATATTCCGGTTTTTCTAACATCTTTGAAAATTGTGATTTTGTGGTGATTTAAAAAAAAAAAAAAATTGGGGTCAAAAACCCAAAATTTCGGGAATCCGAGATTGTTATTGATAGAGAATGGCATTTTCTATCTTTCCAAACCATTTCACCAATTTCAATGCAATTTTTACAGCATATGTATAATCGTTGTAAACTCAGCCACTGAAAATTTCAGCAAGATGCACCGTATGTGTAAAAAGTTATTCAAGAAAACCCCCAGGGGGGGGGGGGGGAGTCAGCCCCCCCGCGTAGGGCGAGGATTAACCTTCGCCCTACGGGGGGTCCTAAAATACCCCCCTGTGGTTTTTCTTACATAAGTTTTTAAACATGCAACGCATCTTGATGACATTTTATATAGCTGAGTTTACAACAATTATACGTATGCTGTAAAAATTGATTGAAGTTGGTTGAGAAATTTCGGAGATAATATGTTTTGATGTCATGTTGTTGGAAAAACGCTAAATGTTTGAAAAATCGTAGAAAAAGAGTTTTGAAGCAAATTGCAAACGCAATTCAGCAAAGATACAAAATGTAATTTTCTTTAAAATGAAAATCTCAGATTTTCGATATTTTGGGTTTTGAGCCCTAAAATGAACAAAAACTTATTTTTTGGAAAAATCACCACAAAATCAAAAAAATCAAAGATGTTAAAAAACGGAATATATGTGAGAGAACTGAGTATGGACAATACTCAAACCAAATTTCAAAGCAATATCTCTATTTTTGACTGAGTGATGGCTCCCTCAGTGTGAGAAACTCATGACGTCATTTTTTAATAACTTTTTTGGACTTTTGTGGACCAGATACAAATAAATAATTACCTTTTCTGTTTTTCTGAGACAAAACTGGTCTAGGAACACGCCTTCTTATTTAATTTATCAATTTCTAATTTTGAGGTTTTCTGACAGCAAAATCGCTGTTCTGGACGAGGTTGATCGAGGTCATTCACTTGACCTGGAAGGTCACACGTTGACCCGAAACCTAAAAATTGCATACCGTTAGATTCCAAACATGACAGGCAACATGGTGGTTCTTACCGCGTTGCTCTATCTAGCTTGGTTTGGAAGTTAACAGGAGGGGGGGGGGGGGGTATTTTTAGGACTCCGTAGGGCGAAGGTGAAAAAGCTCCCGTAGGGCGAGGGTTAAGATTAAATGTGGTGTTCTGCTTCCGATTTTTATCCTAACAATATTAAACATGCTAAATCGGAAGTCTTATGCCACGTGTGCAGTGTGCACGTGCGGACCCCTATTTTATATCTCCAAAACTACTGGGTCTATTAACCCTCACCCGGGTAGGGGGGGGGGGGGTGGATGCCACCCCCGGTTTTGTGGAATAAATCGCGTAGTTTCCAACCGATTGCGATGGAACTTTCAGTACCCTACTTTTGAAGAAAAAATGCCACATATTCTGAAAATTTTGAATTTCTACCCACATGACCCGTGATCATGACCTGTTTCCCCAAGGTCATGTCATGCGCAACTGGCGTCTCGCAGTATCGATGCTTGTAACTTGTGCAGTTTCCGAGTGTTTGTTGTTCAGGAGCATATGCACAGGTGTTTCCAGGTGACAGTTGTGGTTTCCACTGAGATTGTGACCTCGATTGACCTTTTCAGAGGTCAACTGAGGTCATTGACCTCCGATGACCTCAGATTACTTTTTTGGGCTTCTGGCGGTTTCTAGGACATTTTGTGACGCTGATTTCCAATTTGGGATCCATTTTACATAACTATATGTTCCACTGGGGTCATGCGCTTCAACAGGTCAACCGAGGTCACTGACCTCAGATGACCTGACATGACCTTTTGGAATTTGGCAGTTTTTAGGACATTTAGTGACGCTGATTTCGAATTTGGCACCCATTAAGCATTATGATATGCGCATTCACGATTCTAGCTCGATACAATCCAATTTATACGCATTTACAATGTTGATGACTTTTGGGTAATTGACATGACCTCAGAGGTCACATAATGACCCAAGACCTTCAAATCGGGTATCAGCGGCTTCCTCTAGTCACAAGCAACATGCTCGTCTTTGAATCGAGGCTCTAGCTCAATTAGGGGCGAAACGCTAAGGGGGGGGGGGGGGTCGTACCCCTTCCCCCTCCCTACCCGAACACGTAGTGATTTTGCTCTACCTGGGCGAGGGTTAAGTCAAATTGTGCATGCAAGCTAATGTATGGCTACTAGCTGCTTCAACCCTCGCCCTACGAGAGCTTTTTTCACATTCGTCCTACAAAGACCTCCTGCTAACTTCCAAACCAAGCAAGATGGAGCAACGCGGTAAGAACCAACATGTTGCCTGTCATATTTGAAATCTAACGGTATGCAAATTTTAGGTTTCGGGTCAACAAGTGACCTTCCAGGTCAAGTGAATGACCTCGATTGGACACGTCCAGAACAGCGATTTTGCTGTCAGAAAACTTCAAAATTATAAATAGAAAAATGTAAATAAAAAGGCATGTTCCTAGACCAGTTTTGTCTCAGAAATACAGAAAATGTAATTATTTATTCGTATCTGGTAAAAAAAGTCCCCCAAAGTTATTAAAAAAATGAATTCATGATTTGCTTACACTTAGGGAGCGAGCATCACTCAGTCAAAAATAGAGATGTTGTTTTGAAATTTGGTTTGAGTATTATCCATACTCAGCTATCTCACATATATTCCGTTTAACATCTTTGAAAATTTTGATTTTGTGGTGATTTTTCCAAAAAAATCAGTTTTTGTTCATTTTAGGGGTCAGAAACCCAAAATTTCGGAAATCCGAGATTGCCATTTTAAAGAAAATGACATTTTATATCTTTGATGAATTGAGTTTGCAATTTGCTTCAAAACTCTGTTTTCTACGATTTTTCAAACATTTATCGTTTTTCCACCAACATGACGTAATCAAAACATCATTATTTCCCAAATTTCTCAACCAATTTCAATAAATGTTTTACAGCATACGTATAATTATTGTAAACTCAGCTACTGCAAATTTCAGCAAGATGCCCCGCATGTGTAAACAGTTATGCAAGAAAAACATCAGGGGGTCGTTTTAGGACCTACTGCACGTGCGGCACCATATTTCAGATTTCGGAAACTACTGAACCTATCGACATTCAAATTTGTATGCATTCTCAGGAACTATTGTCGGTAGCTTTGCACGTACCATAACTCAAGTCACAAGGCACGTGCCACGTGCGGACCAGTACCTCATGTTTCAGACTTCGAACTTATGCAAAAGCGCTCGCTGGGTCATTGCCCATAAAGGCGTGTAACTGGTACTAGGGGACCATTATAACATACCATGGTAAAACACCGAGGTTACACCTTATATCAACAAAACGTCCAAAATCAAATTAATTTATTAATCAACCGTAAAAAAACGCCACACTTTTGGATTGAGGCTTCTAGTCAGCCACGTAACACCAATTTCCAATAATATATAATGCCCATCTACAAGCAACTCCGACCCCACCTCCAGACGATGCGTATACAAATCGTAACGGACGACTTTCCAGTAACTGGGTAGTGGGTAGTCGCTCGAGTATCCAGACACACACATCTATGGTATAAGGGTATAAGTTATATATATATATATATATATATATATATATATATATATATATATATATATATATATATATATATATATAACTAGTCATACAAATGTGGAAGTATATATATATATATATATATATATATATATATATATATATATATATATATATATATATATAACTAGTCATACAAATGTGGAAGTTAAATTAATGACATAGATGTTGATTCAGCGCGTATAGCCACTTGACTGACATATAATGATGAGTTGATTGGGTGCCACGGCTGAAGGGTAGCACTACAGCACTAAGGCTATATTCACCACAATTCACTGGACTGGCAGCAGCACATTACCTGACATCCAAATTACAGCAATCTAAAAACGCACCCTGCAACATGACACTGCTAAGAGGGTACCGGTCAGCCCGGGATCCTCGAAGCACAACACCCAAAGCTCTTCGGAGATCGACGGCGATCAGGATTAACAAGCAGGCGGTAAAAAATCACTCAATCATTCAGCGCCAGCTCTGAGGGGACGCCGCGATGTCGAGCGCTGGCGACGGCGCACGACGCTCTCCCCTGTGGAGGAGCCCGACCGTCACCAGACCAGCCGGCCACAGCGCGGCAGCTGGATGTAGAAGCAGCAGCAGCAGCAGCAGCAGCAGCAGTGGCAGTGGCAGCAGCAGCAGCAGCAGTAGCAGCAGCAGCAGCAGCCTCACTACCTGCTGTAGAAGGCGGCCATCAGGGCGGCCGGCAGCAGCAGCAGCAGCAGCAGCAGCAGCAGCCTCACTACCTGCTGTAGAAGGCGGCCATCAGGGCGGCCGGCAGCAGCAGCAGCAGCAGCGCCGGCGTCGTCAGGCCGGCAGAGTTGCAGTAGTCCGAGGTGCAGTAGCACGTCATCTCGCCGTTGCTTTGAGCGGTGCAGTTGTTCTGGACTGTGTTATAGCAGCCGCGACTGAGCACCGCTCCGTTGACGATAGTCTTGAAGCAGCTCTTGTCGAACGTATGCGGGCAGTCTTTTTTGAACGTGCTGTTGCTCGAGTCAAACTTGGAGCAGATCGGTTCTGCTCCCCAGACAAACCCTCCTTTGGGCATGGGAATGGAGCCGGCCTGAAGCCCCTGGCTGGGCTCCGAGCACTGGTAGCAGCTGAGGGCGTGACAGGCGGGCAGCAGGGCCAGCAGGGCGGCCAGAGCCAGCAACGGCAGCAGCGGACGGCGACACATAGCGGCGCGTGTCGATCACAGCGGAGGAGGCGGCGGAGTGGCGGCGCGTGTGGATCACAGCGGAGGAGGCGGCGGAGTGGCGGCGCGTGTGGACCACAGCGGAGGTGGCGACAGAGTGACGGCTCCGAATCAGCTCGCTCCAGTCGACACTTCTGAACCTACTGAAGTCCAGATAACGCAATCGCAGCTACAATGACCGCCTCACAAAGAGTACTTTGCAAATCCAACAAAGCGAGCCGAAGCCGTGCGTCACTAGTGCCAAACAGAGGACGGAGCGGAAATTGATTAGAAAATGTACAGGATAGTCGGTGGTTAAATGGAAATACATATCACAAAATGTCCCCCCCCCAAAAAAAAAAAGCAGGAATATCGAACGAATTGAGAACGCTAAGCGCATCGACATTAGCGAAGGTTATAAAATGAAATGGAAAGACTCGTGCTCCTTATTGGAAGACATGGTAGTAGAAAGGCTTCGAACAAAGCACAGGAGGGCATGAAGCTAAAAAGTGAAGGAAGAGACCACTGTCAAAATTTGCAACCCATGTCCCATACATATAAAATTAACACCGAACAAGTATCCTAGTTAACCAAAATGATGCTAGGAAAGCGCGGTCATTTTTTTTCTTTGAACATTTCACGACAATATGTTTTGACAAAAATACCTTACGGAAACTTTTGTAGGCCAAGAACTTCCCAAAACGTCCGTGGTAGGATACTCAGCAAGTTATATATCCGTTTTGGACTGGGACCGAGGAAACAGACGGCGTGTGATATGCAGACACAGATACAGACACGTGATATGCAGATGCAGATACAGCCACGTGATATGCAGACACAGATACAGACACGTGATATGCAGATACAGCCACGTGATATGCAGATATAGCCACGTGATATGCAGATACATATACAGACACGTGATATGCAGATACATATACAGCCACGTGATATGCAGATACAGACACAGACACGTGATATGCAGATACAGACACGTGATATGCAGATACAGATACAGACACGTGATATGCAGATACAGATACAGATACGTGATATGCAGATACAGATACAGATACGTGATATGCAGATACAGACACGTGATATGCAGATACAGATACAGACACGTGATATGCAGATACAGACACGTGATATGCAGATAGAGATACAGATACGTGATATGCAGATACAGACACGTGATATGCAGATACAGATACAGACACGTGATATGCAGATACAGATACAGATACGTGATATGCAGATACAGATACAGATACGTGATATGCAGATACAGCCACGTGATATGCAGATACAGATACAGACACGTGATATGCAGATACAGATACAGACACGTGATATGCAGATACAGATACAGACACGTGATATGCAGATGTCGATACAGACACGTGATATGCAGATGCAGATACAGACACGTGATATGCAGATACAGATACAGCCACGTGATATGCAGATACAGCCACGTGATATGCAGATACAGACACGTGATATGCAGATACAGATACAGACACGTGATATGCAGATACATATACAGACACGTGATATGCAGATACAGATACAGCCACGTGATATGCAGATACAGATACAGACACGTGATATGCAGATACATATACAGACACGTGATATGCAGATACAGATACAGATACGTGATATGCAGATGCAGATACAGACATGTGATATGCAGATACAGATACAGATACGTGATATGCAGATACAGCCACGTGATATGCAGATACAGACACGTGATATGCAGATACAGATACAGATACGTGATATGCAGATACAGCCATGTGATATGCAGATACATATACAGACACGTGATATGCAGATAGAGATACGTGATATGCAGATACAGATACAGATACGTGATATGCAGATACAGCCACGTGATATGCAGATACAGATACAGATACGTGATATGCAGATACAGCCACGTGATATGCAGATACATATACAGACACGTGATATGCAGATACAGATACAGACACGTGATATGCAGATACAGACACAGACACGTGATATGCAGATACAGATACAGACACGTGATATGCAGATACAGATACAGACACGTGATATGCAGATACAGACACGTGATATGCAGATACAGATACAGACACGTGATATGCAGATACAGATACAGACACGTGATATGCAGATACAGATACAGACACGTGATATGCAGACACAGATACAGACACGTGATATGCAGATACAGATACAGACACGTGATATGCAGATACAGATACAGACACGTGATATGCAGATACAGATACAGACACGTGATATGCAGATACAGATACAGATACGTGATATGCAGATGCAGATACAGACATGTGATATGCAGATACAGATACAGATACGTGATATGCAGATACAGCCACGTGATATGCAGATACAGACACGTGATATGCAGATACAGATACAGATACGTGATATGCAGATACAGCCACGTGATATGCAGATACATATACAGACACGTGATATGCAGATACAGATACAGACACGTGATATGCAGATACAGATACAGCCACGTGATATGCAGATACAGATACAGACACGTGATATGCAGATACAGATACAGACACGTGATATGCAGATACAGCCACGTGATATGCAGATACATATACAGACATGTGATATGCAGATACAGATACAGATACGTGATATGCAGATACAGCCACGTGATATGCAGATACAGACACGTGATATGCAGATACAGATACAGATACGTGATATGCAGATACAGCCACGTGATATGCAGATACATATACAGACACGTGATATGCAGATACATATACAGCCACGTGATATGCAGATACAGATACAGACACGTGATATGCAGATACAGATACAGCCACGTGATATGCAGATACAGATACAGACACGTGATATGCAGATACAGATACAGATACGTGATATGCAGATACAGCCACGTGATATGCAGATACATATACAGACATGTGATATGCAGATACAGATACAGATACGTGATATGCAGATACAGCCACGTGATATGCAGATACAGACACGTGATATGCAGATACAGATACAGATACGTGATATGCAGATACAGCCACGTGATATGCAGATACATATACAGACACGTGATATGCAGATACATATACAGCCACGTGATATGCAGATACAGATACAGATACGTGATATGCAGATGTCGATACAGATGCACTACTGGGGCCTAGCCAATAGCCACATCACACACTGTCACACCGTCCCAGGGCGAGGTAGCGAGGGCCCACCTCACTCACACACCGTCACACCGTCCCAGGGCGAGGTAGCGAGGGCCCACCTCACTCACACACCGTCACACCGTCCCAGGGCGAGGTAGCGAGGGCCCACCTCACTCACACACCGTCACACCGTCCCAGGGCGAGGTAGCGAGGGCCCACCTCACTCACACACCGTCACACCGTCCCAGGGCGAGGTAGCGAGGGCCCACCTCACTCACACACTGTCACACCGTCCCAGGGCGAGGTAGCGAGGGCCCACATTCAGACAAACGTCTGGTGAATGTCGATATTTCGGGTGCATTTATCCGAGCCCGGGTGGACAACTTTGAGACAACTTCGCCCTGGTGTAGGGGACGGCGAAAATGACCCCCACTAACTCGAAAACTAAGAAGGATAAGAAGACGGTGAAAATCATTCGAAAGTTCGGAACAAAATAAATCGATATTAGTTCAGCCTTTCGTTTTTGCTCAAATCAACAATATGGTCACCAGAGGCCATCAAAAGTCAAACTTACTCATTTCAGAGTCTGCCCCAGACTCGAGACCCCATACCTATATCTCGGTAACTATGATAGCAGGAAACAAGCGAACAAAAAACAATCGAAAGCATTTGAAAGACGCAATTGCCAGGCTGCCCTTCAATTTTCTTTATGACCAATGGTTAGGTCACCAACGGTAGCCTATAGCTCAGTGGGAGATTAGTGGGAGCCGACATCGTTCCTTAGAATGCATACACATTTCCATGTCGATAGGTTCAGTAGTTTCCTAAATCTGAAATATGGTGGCGCGCGTGCATATCGAAGTACGCCTCGACACTTGTAAAGCAGCTGGTAGCCATACATTAGTCCGCATGCAAAATTCGACTTAAAGGGACTGTCCCACCTTTGTGAAAGTTGTCGAATCACACTTAATTGTATGTCTACATGTCAGGCGAGGTCAGCTGAACATGTTCGTGAACTTTTTTCCGAAAAAAATGCTTATCTTTGAAGATATTCAACTTTTAGTTTTAAGCGAAAAGTTGGGTTGGTGACGTCATTTTTTTTTTAAATAACAGGGAGATCCTTTGTGCTGCCAAATGTATGGCACAATTTTTTGTCGACATCTATTGCGCAAAAAAGCGAACCACCCGGTGTCTAGATTGGCTTAGATTGCGAACCACCCGGGGATCGAGAAATGAAAGACGAAAATATTCCAAGGCTGACCTTAAAACAAGTCTATCATTACCATCTATCATTACCAGTTGGGTAAAGAGACAACGCTGTCGGTTTAGAGTCCCTATTCAAATACACATGGGCCTTATTTTTTACAGATGTCAAAATCAAACTCGAATATATTTTTCATTAGATCATTGTGGTTGTTTTAACTGCTACCATACTTAATATTAATGCCAGGCCATCACAATGGCTATCTCAACTCAAATATAATGTTAATGTGGGATAGTCCCTTTAATAGACCCAGTAGTTAGGAGACATGAAATATAGGTTCACACGTGCACACGTGCCATGAGACTTCCGATTTAGCATGTGGACTATTGTTAGGATAATAGTCGGAAGCAGCGCACCACATTTCATCTTACTCGGCACCGTGGTTTCTACAAATCCACAGGGGTGTACCCGGACACCCTTATTTCTTGCACAATGCACGTGCTCACGTGCTACGAAGTCCAAAACTCAAGTTATCCTGAAAAATATGGCGCAACATTGGCTCTTAAATAAACCGTACAAAACGGTTTGTATCTCAAATTTATTAGATCGCAATTTTCATCGAAAATTGGTGTTTTGACATGCCCCACGTTTGCGTGTGCCACGCGCATTGATACCACCCCACCGGAACGCAACATATCAAAAACAAAATTGATTCGATGGACCTATCCAATGCTAAAACACGAACAGGAGCGGTTAAATGGTTGCGGAATAATAAGCTTCTGAAAAGCGTTACGTTTTCTCCCAAATCGATATTTTGACACGTCCCTCTTTTGCGCGTATCACGCGCTGAATACCACCTCTACCAGAACGCACAATACCAAAAAAGCCAAATTGATTAGATGGACCAATCAAATGGTATAAAGCTGAACATGATCGGTTGAATGGTTGCGGAGAAACGCCGTAACGCTTCTGAAAAGCGTTACGGCCGGGTCGGGTCGACACAGCGCTGAATGACGGGATAAAACATTAATTATATTCGGCAGGAGAGTCCTTACCATTCATTAAAAAAGTTGGGACTAAATTTTAAAAAGGTCACAAAATATCGTGGGTCTACCTTTTATCAAACAGTTGTTTTTCGTGATTTGTTTTACCTAATCAATACGGAGCAAATAATGGGTTACTATCAACTGCATCTCGTAGAGATGCATCACACGATATAATATTTCAGGTCAAAGCCAAGGCCTGGATGTGACCCAGGCAGGTCATGTTCTAATTTCCATATTCTCGACGTTTCCATATCCTTGACACGTCTCGACGAGACAAACTTAATGGCACCCGTCTCATGTAATCTTGATTGTGTCAACTGTTTAAAGGGAATAAATAGTTCACCTTTAACATGGAGTTTTGAACTGAGATAGCAGATTTGTAGAGCAGATCGAAAAACGGGTTGTGGTGAAAGATTTACCAAACTACGCTAAGTAATTTTGACACAGGAATAGTGGGCCCCTTTTAGAAGAAGTTTCATTTCCCCGAAACTTGTTTCGGATCCTCACAGCGGTTGTTTACGTTCAAGCAGCCTGCGTATATATGCCTAGGGTGCGATCGGCAACACGACGAATTCGCCGTAATCACGACGAATTCGTCGGTGATTCGTCGGACGCCGAATATTCGCTCAGTTTGTGTTCGGCAACACGACGAATCTGCAAACGAGCGAATTCGCCCGACGAATTCGCTCTGTCGGAGCGCGAATTTCCGAACCAGTCGGGGAGGGGGGGGGCTAATGGATTTTGCAGTGTGCCATAACGTCATCTGCGGTATTGGTGTATTGACTGCAGTGTTGCTGAGTACTGACAAAATTCAAAGTACCATGATTTCTGAAAACCAAGTAAAATAACCACACACACACCAAGGCCCTATAACTACACAAACCATGACACGGCGCATCAGTGACAAAACCGGCGGATAATTTTGTTGTTACAGAACGCACGAGACAGCGAATTCGTCGGAGAGCGAATTCGTTGGATTCGTCGGAGAGCGAATTCGTCGTGTTGCCGATCGCACCCTTAGTCTGTCGTTATTGTGTGCAATAGTTTCCATATCCAAGCTAACATATGCATGACGTCATAATCGTCATGAAGTTTTGTATGGCCATGAAGGAGAAAAGAGAAACATGCTCATTTTTCGACGGATATCCATTAAGCCCCGTCACATTCATGAAGTATTTGGCAGACCCGGTCCCCTGGTATTTTCCCATTGCTTGGTGACCCAATAGTACAATTCCAGCCCCCTAGCTTGATTTTTTCGTCTGTCCCAAAGGCTCCGAAGTTTTCCCCATACGGTATAATGGAGACTGCAACTCTGGTGTTAGTCACAATCGCATGGCATTTGTGAAGTGCCGTTTCTTGTTGCAACATCGTCGCTTATTTCACATTTAACTGTTGTAAAACTAGGGAGATATGCTTGATTAATCCCTAGGATGCGAATTGGCCCCTTTTCCCCCAACAACCCCACTCCCTCACCCATCCCCCCCCCCCTCCCCCGGACCGTACATAGGCGGATGGATCGAATGCTCCCGATTTTGTTTGGAGAGGAATGAATTATGTTTGAAATTAAAAGTTTAATCAATGGTTATCGTGTGCAAATCTTGGACCTTCCACCACTAAAGCAAGAAGTTGGGCAAATTGACACAACTATATTGGCATATTTACAACCCGGCAAACCTCGCCATGGTATTTGTGATATTCGTGTTCAAGCTGTCGTGACGTCTCCGTTCGGGACATTCGGGCGCGGGATATTCGGGCAAAGCTGCTGAGCCGCTGCAGTTCCCGTGCGTGTGCATCGAGATGGTTAAAGGGATTATACGGGTTTCCGTCCTGAAAGGAAATGCACTCTTTTGCTCTTGTATAAGCTTTAAACACGTTTAAAACATATACCATGGACCTCAATACTTATTTAGTCCATTATTTCAGCAATTATCAACATTAAGACTTTGGCGTTTGTCGAGACTTGTATCAGATAAAGAGTACTTGATCGGCATTACTGTTCATCCCTTTCTTATCTTAGATTCTGCGTCAAATTCGATGGTGCAGTAATCTGCGCGGCTGAGACAAAATAGCGGTTACGAACTCAGAAGCAAGCTGCCGCAAGAGGGTTTATTTACTGTTTACTATAGCACGTTCACCATAAAAACGGTCCGTGACCGTGGAGAGAAAAAATCCAAGATGGAGGCCAATTCCGCCCCAGGACAGTTATCCCGAACAACCACCCCCATATCAATATAAATTAATTGAATTAAGTTTACTTTTACATGAAGGTAAGCCTGAAATTGTGAAATTGTGTGAAATTGCTATGAAAACATATTGCCTTGATGTAAACCACCTTGGCATACGTGATAATTCTTGCGCTCTTTGCCATCTGGATGACGATTGTAGGAGTTACTAAATTAAAGACGCTCTAAGCCGGGCAAGTAATGCCATGCGTTTTTTTCGTTTTTCATCAATTTTAGAGCTTTTAATTATCTGCAAGTCCTACACTGGATCACAAAAAGATTATTCAATTAAATTCTTACGGGACTCTTTACTACTACATACTGTTCGTTTGGGTTTTGTGGTTTTTGTGGGGTTTTCCTTGCGGCGTTTAGCGTTGAGAATTTGGTGGTGGCGTAATAATTTGTTGGCATGAAAATTCATGAAAAGTATCGAATTTGATGGGAAAAACTAGGTAACTGCTGAGCACTGTCGTTGAAAGAAAGTTTATTTTATCATATATTGCTTATTGTAACCGGAAATATGCCATAAGTGAGGTGTTTCCATTAACATAAAAGAGATGACTGGCTCTGCCTCAGCCAGTACTGCAGAAAGTATGCGGTGGCATCACCGCGCACTATGAAATGTCCTTACGTGCAGAAGAGGTAATTTCCATACAAATGTGACTACCGTGTGACTTCTACCACCTTTTAAGTAAGTTTGACTATGTAACTAAATTATTCTGGGAAAAACCCGTATAATCCCTTTAAAGGGAAATAATGACCTTTTTCCACTAAAATGGAGTTAGCACTTGAAATCGCCAGACGAGATCAAAATATATTGTAAATTCATCACATTTTGCATGAAAACTTTCCTACCGAAAGATATTTCAAGTTAAAGTTGATAAGCGTTCCACACTTTAAACGACCGGTACTTGCACTATTTCTGACCTTTTGTCAAGTACTTTTGGTTCTCATCAAACTGCGGGCTTTTCCCGTGTTTTTTTTACGCAATGGAGTGGAAAATATATTGTGCGTTCTGCTTGTTGTGATTATATGCCCGGCGATCTTCTAAAACTAACAGCGATTGAAAAAAGTGGCAATAAAATCGGAAGCTCATCGATGCACATCAACGCGGCATAGTTAGTGGTTGCGACCCTCAATTTTTGAAAAGCGATTCATTTGTTTTCAACATTAGGAGTTGTGTATAGTTTGTCTGTGGCTGTATATAACACTATGCTTTATTTTATCATGAAAAATAATAATTTTTCCCAAAAAAAACTAACGAACAATAACACAAAACTGGCAATTAAATCAGAAGCTCATCGATGCACATCGACGGCGACCTATTTAGCGTCGGCGATTTGTTTACAAAGTCATTGTCATGCTTCTCGGCGCACTTAACCATCTCGGCGCACTTGGCGAGTTGTTCCTGATTAGTATACCCAAGTCCCGTAGCAGGCTTTGTTAATGACGTCACTGGTGCCATTCTTGTGTAGCATTGCAAAATATATCTGATTTCGAGTTGAAAGCTAATTAAAGACTTATTCAAATTATTGTTTTTAAGTTTGAATTTTCTTGTTAATCATTATTAAAGGTATTTTATCACTGTATTTCATAGTAGTTGACACTTCAGAAACTTGTGACGTAATAATATTGTATCCAATATGCATTTCCCTCACCTTTTGCTATTGTGGCGCAGTGCCGAGTGCTTTGCGAATACTAGCTTGCCTGGGGTTCAATTCATTCCGCTCTTATTTTATTCGAGTTGGTATAGTTTGCATGTTGTTGTTATTCATGACTTATACTGATAGTCAGTCATGCATCACGGATGCTTCACGGATTGCTTCACGGATCAGAGCGCTGCTCGAACGCACGCTAGTAGCGCTTTCGTTCTCCATGGCAACCAGGCGTGAGCCAATGAAAAGCCAGAACGTTTCCCTTTCTGGCTTTTGATTGGCTGACGCCTGGTTGCCATGGAGAACGAAAGCGCTACTAGCGGGTGTCCGAGCAGCGCTCAGTTTGATCGGAAATGTCACAGAGCCTCCACAAATGCCGCACTCGATGTTAACAATGGTAGGGAAGGACGAATTTGTCAATGACCTTCATGAAGTACACAAGGTACTTGTTTTGTATTTTTTCCAAACTTACAACTTTGAATTTGGGAATAATTTTATTTAATTCTTAAATTTAAATAAAATAATTTTCAAACATAACGGTAGCCTAAGAAATTGTTGCTAACAAAATCAAAAGGTCATTATTTCCCTTTAAAGGGAACAGTGCACCTTGGGAAAAGTACGTGGAATGATGTACAAGTGTCCTGATTATGGTTCTGGCATTCGTTTTTGCGAGAAAAAAGTACCAATTTGTCATAATTGGAAAAATATTGATATTAATACATGTGACGTCACAATAATGTTGCGTCTCCAAAATGAGTTGTGACGTCATACCGGCAAAAGTCTATCCTTGAATCAGAATATGTAAGCAACACTAACAACCTCATTCGCTGGGTCGCGACTCTCGAGTATATTGGTCGAGATTGAAAATGTGTGAATGTTTACACTATGGCCTTGTAGGAGTAGAGTTGGAGTGACGTTGCGTGAACACACCCATAATGTTCATGTGCATAAATAAATGTGACATACCTACCCACAAATGTGTTTATATGTGTTCATCGGTGTGTGTGTGGTGGATGTCAATCAATGTGTGGATGTGCAGTTAATATTGTAGCTACCGGTACGAGCCACCCATCAAAAGGTGTGCCTTTTCAAGACGAGTGTCGACATTATTTTCAATTGGAAATCCAATGAAAATTGACAAAGTTATAGCCAATGATATTTCGAGCTAAGCGTTAATTCAACGTAAACAAAAACAAACTGTCAAAATTTAATCAATATATTGCATGAGCACAGACCAGCCACCAATCAACAAATGCGTCTTATCACGAAGCATCTATTGGTAATTTTCAATTGGAAATAGGTTCACAATTGACGGAGGTAATTACTTAAAACTGTAACCACGTGCAGAATGTATCCCTAATGTATCGTAGTTACAGGTGCATGTGCTTCTATTGCGGAGAATATTGCAGCTACCGGTACTAGCCACCCATAACAAGGTGTGCCTTTTCAAGACGAGTGTCGGCATTATTTTCAATTGGAAATCCAATGAAAATTGACAAAGTTATGGCCAATAATATTGATAGATCATCATGAACTTAGTTTTATATTTTTCGAAGTTTTCAAGAGTATTAAGGTGTAAAAGCAAATATTTCCAATATTTCAGCGCTCATTGTGGCGCCTTCCTCAGTGAGTGATTGGTGCAAGGCACCTTTTTCTAGGTTAGGTTGATGAACTTGTAATGCAAGACAGCGTGACAGCGACAGATGGAGACAGCGTAATGCAAGAACAAACAGTGGTAATGTTTTTTATGTGTGAGATGATGTGTGTCTGTACGTGTATTATGCGAGATTGATATAAGTACCCCACCGCAATTTGGAACGTGCGCAAGCTGTATGTTATATTTTTCAAAAGCATGTACAAAACTCATCCTTGATAATGTGCTAGCCACGAAAGCTCGGATCTTTTCATTTAGTATATTTGGTATACAATAAAGATATTACTGCCATATTATGATCATATTTCTTCAACTTAACAAACATTGGCACAATTTAGTCGATATATTGCAGGTACCGCGACCAGCCATCCATCAAAACATGCGTATTTTCACGAAGCATCTTTTGGTAATTTGCAATTGGAAATCGGTTCCAAATTAACCAAGTTATTTACTCAAAACCTGAAGTCACATGTATAATAGGTGCATACATTCTGGATGTGCTTCTACTGCAGCGAACATTGCAGTTACAGGTACGAACCACCCATCAAAAGATGTGCCTTTTCAAGACGAGTGTCGGCATTATTTTCAATTGGAAATACAATGAAAATTCACAAAGTTATGGCCAATACTATTTCTAGCTCATGAACACATGATGCGTTTCGGTGGCGGTCGGTTCAAATAACGAAAACGAAGTGCGGTAGGAATACTAATGACGTATGCGAAACGTCACAAGATTTGTCCCTTTAAAATATAACAAAATATACCCAACAGTTTTTGCGTTGAAACTCAGCAACTAGGTCGTTTTGGAAGGACAAATTTCAGATTTTGAAATTTCTCAGTACTCCCGACAATCTGGCCATCTCAGTTAAAAACTAATGTTAAAGGTTCACTATTCCCTTTAAGAGCCTTTTCGGCTATCCGGTCCAGAACTATGGAACATAATTCCTGCCAATGTCAAGGTTGCCAAGAGTGTAAGGGCGTCCCCCCCCTATCTTCAGATAGCGGGGTACAGTACCCCCTATCCCAGCAACCTTTCACTGGAAAAAAATGTACTTCATAGTCTGTACATACAATTTCCTTCATGTGTCGCCAATGTTTTCCATGTTGAAGCTCAATAAATTTGGGTGACATTGCATACCTACAAATATGACGATCCTGAGACCATAGACTACTCTGCCATGCTGAAAATTATGCGTTTTCAATCTAACATGTGGATGGTGTGTACAGTGTGTTTGACCGATAATAGTCGTAATCTAAGGTCTTGGATCGAAAGTATGGCCCAAAAACTAAAATACCTTACTTTTGACCTTTGACCTGACTGTGACATAACATGTGACTTTTTATCGCGTATGCTTTAGATGCGTCTCATTGAGAGCTTTCGATTGCCGCCTTGCGCGTCTCGCTGCGGTTATTGGTTCGGAAGATAACGAGGGGAAGAATCTGCCCCCTCCCAGCGGCTGTTCGGCTGAATACCCCAGCGGGCGCGGGTTAATAAAGCACTAATACTGAATGTTTCGAAACCCTAAAACATTCATCTTCAATCATGCCAGGTAAAATGCCAGGCATCAACATCACTTGGTACTCAGTAGCCGTGTTCAAGAAACATGTGTACGGTGTGTGCAGTGTGTTTCGCCCTATTATCGCACATAGTGCTCTCAAAGGTAAAATGCATCTCCCGCATAAGCAAAAGTGAAATTGTAAGCAAAGATCAAGGTCAAGGTCAGGTCACAACAGGTCACTATTGGCAAGAGGTATACGAAAGCCATGCGACACAAGTTTTATGGGTTATTTTACACGTATAATTCTATAGTAGCAGCCATTTTCACAACCTGACCCCATATAATGGCCCTCAGGTCAAGATCAGGTCACATAAAAGGTCAACATTCAAAGGACAACAAGGTCAACAACAGAAATTGATTCATATAAATAAAAAAAGGCGTGTTTCTAGACCAGTTTGGTCTCAGAAATACAGCGTTGGCATATATTTGTCTGTATCTGGTCAATAAAAGGCAAAAAATATAACTGCAAACAAAAAATGACGTCATGAGTTACTTATACTTAGGGAGCTATAAGTCAGTCAAAAATATAAATATTGATTTGAAATTTGGTGGTTTGGGTATCGTCCATACTTAGTTCTCCCATATACATTCCGTTTTGTTTAATATCTTCAAATGTTTTGATTTTGTGGACATTGTTCCGAAAAAATCAGTTTGTTTATTTATATATATATATATATATATATATATATATATATATATATATATATATATATATATATATATATATATATATATATATGAAATAACTTGTGACCACGAGTCGATACAAGGTACAAAAGCAGCACAAGGTATAATGTCATGCAACATAGCATAAAATACAAAGTAAATGTGAATAAAGCACGCACTTTCGCCACTCAGTCCTGTCTCGCTCCCTCAGCCAGATATCAGCCTCCCTCCTACAGCCGGACACACTCTTGGCTCCCTTGACATTGACAAAAATTATGTTCCATAGTACCGAACCCGATAGCCGAAACAGCACTTAACCATCTCGATGCGCACGCACGGGAACTGCAGGGGCCCAGGAGCTACTGCCCGAATATCCCGCGCCCGAATGTCCCGAACGGAGACGTCACGACAGTGTCACCACGAATATCACAAATACCATGACGAGTTTTGCCGGGTTGTAAATATGCCAATACAATTGTCAATTTGCCGAACTCTGCCGACTTCTTACTTCAGGGGTGGAAGTTTTGTACACATTACATTTGTACATTAACCACGATAACCATTGATCAAAAGTTGCATTTCAAACATAAGTCATTCCACTAAAAAAATCTGGAACATTCGGTCCATTCGCCTAGTTAGGACGGGGGGGGGGGGGGGGGGTAAAAGGGGGTCAATTCGCGTCCTAGGAATTAATTAAGCATGTCTCACAAGTTTTACAACAGTTAAATGTGAAATAAGCGACGATGTTGCAACAAGAAACGGCGCTCTACAAATGACATCCCATTGTGACTAACACCAGAGTTGCAGTCTCCATTATACCGTATGGGGAAAACTTCGGAGCCTTTGGGGCAAACGAAAAAATTAACCTAGGGGGCTGAAATTTTACATGCTTCCTATTGGGTCACCAAGCAATGGGAAAATATCAGGGGACCGGGTCTGCCAAATACTTCATGAAATTTGGCGAGGCCAATTAATTATCCATCCAAGTATAAACATAATAACATAAATTATCCATCCATCCATCCATATCAGTCAAAACAAATGCCATATTCGTTTTTTTCAGCTCGAAATACCCCGTATACCCAAATTTCAAGACAACGTTCAAGGTGACCTATTCCCTTTAACAAAAGGCGCTGGCGGCCTCAAATAAACTTGCATATACAGCATGACCTTGATCTGACCTGAGGTCAGGTCAGGGTCATGCTACATATCAATTGCTTTGGTTTCAACAAGACATTCACCATGAAGTCATACTCATTTTTCTGTCAATTTCATCTAAATTTATGGTTAAAAAGGTGCAAGTGAGTCGTGACATCAGGCGACCTCACTAAGGTCAAAGACAATATAAAAAGATCTTGCAAAAATATTGAATGGAATATGAACAAAACTTTGTCGTTTTCTGCGGAGATATAATTTTCCCAATGTTATTATAATAGGGGTGAGACGGTCTTGACATGGCCTCAGGTTACCGATATCGTAATTCCGAAACAAGATAATTATACTGCCCGGTGATCTAGTCACATTGCAGAGTTCAAATTATTCCCTTGAATACTGTCTGTGGCACGACCCTGCACTTTTTGGAGGCGGCGTTTATGAGTACTGAGTAGGTAGTTCTCGAAGACTTCTGGAGGGAGGAGGGTCAAAACGACCCCACCAAGGTGAAGGTTAACAGCAGATAACTCGCTGCTCACATGCGTAGACTGCGATCAGCACATCACACACGCGAACAACAGGAAATCCGATAGATCGGCGCTTTTATTTTTACCACCAGCACCTACATTTGCATTTATGTAATAGTTCGTATGACTGCGCAATGCTCTCCGTTGCTCGTTGCCCTAGTATTTCTTCCTTTCACGTCACGGGCTTAGAGGCAGCAGTGGAAATTGTCCGATGCCTTGGCTACCAAACGAGGAAAGCCCATCTTTTAAACTACAGACCTGTACCATCGTCGACTCGTATTCGATCGCTTGGCTGGAGATTTCCATCACTCAAACAACGCAGACATCCTAGTTATGCATGTATTCGCAAGAACATTGTAATGGTGACTTATCATGTCATATTATCCACACATACCGTCTTCATCTATCCCTCCAACTCAATAACAAAGTACAAACGTAACGCCACACAGACTGAACTAACAAATCGCAAAAAAACATTCGCTTGCGTTTCGACGAAGCGTTTCTTAACATGGGCATGGAACAAACAGCCTGTCAGACAAAAGCCGCCCCCTCGCCGCCAGGGGATACAGATCCGGTCACCAGCTGGTTATAGGACTCGGCAGCCACAGACCGGTCTTCACTCGTATCGCCACGCAGCCGAGACAAGCTATCGGCGCTACAGAAATCGACACCGGCCGCAGGCAATCCAAGATGGCCGCACCGAGCACGCTCGCAGACAATTCAAGATGGCTGCGCTGACAACGCTCACCGATAATCCAAGATGGCCGCGCTGAAGACGCTCCCCGATAATCCAAGACGGCCGCGCTGAGGACGCTCCCGACAATCCAAAATAGCCGCGCTGAGACGCTCCCGACAATCCAAGACGGCCGCGCTGAGGACGCTCCCGACAATCCAAAATAGCCGCGTTGACGACACAAAGGTCACAACTTCAAAGCGTTAGGCGTCCTGTCAGCTTCAGTCGGGACATACCCTTACCAGAACTGATCAGCAGCAGCAGCAGTAGCAGCCTCACTGCCTGCTGTAGCGGGCGGCCGGCAACAGCAGCAGCAGCAGCAGCAGCAGCAGCAGCAGCAGCCTCACTGCCTGTTGTAGAAGGCGGCCATCAGGGCGGCCGGCAGCAGCAGCAGCAGCAGCGCCGGCGCCGTCACCCCGGCAGAGTTGCAGTAGTCCGAGGTGCAGCTACACACAGTCAGCTGGTCTGACACGGTGCAGTTGTTCTCAGGCACGTTATAGCAGCCGCGGACCATCTTGCCGTTGGCGTACTCCAGCTGGATGCAGGAGGCTTCAAATGGCGCCACGCATGGCTCCACTTTGAAGGTGCTGTTGTCCGGGTCGAAGCCGGAGCAAGGAAGCTTCGATGCCGTCTTCACCACGGGATGATCAACTCCTTGCAGGCTGTTGACCGATAGATCGGAGCACGAGTAGCAGCTGAGGGCGCGGCAGGCGGGCAGCAGGGCCAGCAGAGCGGCCAGAGCCAGCAGCGGCAGCAGCGGACGGCGAGACATGGCGGCGCGTGCGGACCACAGCGGAGGAGGCGGCGGAGTGACGGCCCGATCGGCGCCCGACGCTCAGATAGCTGCGCTATCGCTGTCTCATCCAGTCCCCGCCGGAACCAGCCCGCTGCCGCCTCTGCGAACGCGGCCTACTCTGACCTCCCGGTCGGCCAACTCAGCGTAACAGAAACGGCCGGCGGTGACTTCACGCACCCACAGGCCGCTACACGTACTGTGCTCCCGGTCGGCCAACTCAGCGTAACAGAGACGGCCGGCGGTGACTTCACGCACCCACAGGCCGCTACACGTACTGTGCTCCCGGTCGGCCAACTCAGCGTAACAGAAACGGCCGGCGGTGACTTCACGCACCCACAGGCCGCTACACGTACTGTGCTCCCGGTCGGCCAACTCAGCGTAACAGAAACGGCCGGCGGTGACTTCACGCACCCACAGGCCGCTACACGTACTGTGCTCCCGGTCGGCCAACTCAGCGTAACAGAGACGGCCGGCGGTGACTTCACGCACCCACAGGCCGCTACACGTACTGACCTCCCGGTCGGCCAACTCAGCGTAACAGAGACGGCCGGCGGTGACTTCACGCACCCACAGGCCGCTACACGTACTGTGCTCCCGGTCGGCCAACTCAGCGTAACAGAGACGGCCGGCGGTGACTTCACGCACCCACAGGCCGCTACACGTACTGACCTCCCGGTCGGCCAACTCAGCGTTACAGAAACGGCCGGCGGTGACTTCACGCACCCACAGGCCGCTACACGTACTGTGCTCCCGGGCGGCCAACTCAGCGTAACAGAAACGGCCGGCGGTGACTTCACGCACACACAGGCCGCTACACGTACTGTGTACTATTCAACAGTCTGCTGGCACCACCACCACTGGATGGCACTTGCTTAGACTCGCCTAGACACGATCGGTAGCGAGTTCATCGAGCGACAACACCTCAACAATGATGACGTAGCGGGGGAGGGGTACCCGACTCAGCCCAGTCCTCCTCCTCGTCCCCTCTCTTCCCTCCAGCAGTGGTCAAACGGCAGTGGCCTGGCAGCAGGGACAGGCGGGTGTGCACTGACAACTAGAATGACTCTCTTTAGGAATATTAGGGATCTTGCACAAAAATCACCCCCAGTTTCTTCCCCCGATATGCCCCTTTCCCGCCGATATTCTTCCAAGTTACAGTATGCTTGCAATATACCCATATGGGGAGGCTATCGAGGAAGAAACGGGGAGAGGTGATTTTGGTGCAAGACCCCTAATATTCCTAAACGGAATCATTCTAGTTTTGCGTGTGACGGTCTGGGCATCCGGCCCGTCCCGGGGCCAGGTATTTGCACGGGATGGCGGCTGGCCGTGGACTTGCCTCCGGCAGTGACTGCGCGAAATCGAAGTGCGGCTGCAATCGAAGGGTGCTGCGTACCCAACAAAGGCGCTCACTCACCACGAAATTCGGAATTAATTGGAAACAATCTTGAATCTACCACCTGTACACAATTAAGATTTCAGCTTCAAAACCACTTCCAAAATTCATAGGTACAGGTCACTGCAAACGTAATGGTAGGTACAGTGTCACAAAATGTGTTGATTTGGGTGGGAAATGACACCCAAAAATGAATAATTTTCCACTCTCCTTGTGGAAAAGTATTCACTTTTGAGTGTCATTTCCCACCCAAATCAACACATTTTGGGACACTGTACCTACCATTACGTTTGCTGTGACCTGTACCTATGCAATATTCTTGGTGAGGGTAAAACTTCCTGCATAAGATCGTTTGGCCTAAAAGAAGCCCAACTTTATTCGCGGTTGAATTTGTTTAAACGGCTTATATGTTTCCTTACTAGTTGCGTTAACGGAAGTGACTGCAAATTAATTGTACTTGAATAGCGTCCCCTCATCAAAGTGTTTTATGAATATGCATGTGTGGTATGGCTAGAGTTGAACAATCGGGCGGCTAAACCGCGGTTACGGGCGGTTACGGTTGCGTTTTCCGATCAAGGTCACGGTTACGGGCGGTTACGGTTGCACGAGGTTACGGTTACGGGTGGTTACGGTTGCACGAGGTTACGGTTACGGGCGGTTACGGTTGCACGAGGTTACGGTTACGGGCGGTTACGGTTGCACGAGGTTACGGTTACGGGTGGTTACGGTTGCACGAGGTTACGGTTACGGGTGGTTACGGTTGCACGAGGTTGCGGTGATTGTATTCCGCAGCTGAATTTGACGTTGCAATATAAAATAATAAACAATAAAACCGACATTGCGTTGACATCGCAGAAAAAAAGAATTCTGCCACACATTAAATATATAATTTCCGTTCAATCGAACAGGCATCAACACAGAAACTACACGGGCAACGACATGGACATTGTCATCGCACATACATTTCATAGACATTGGCTTAGATTGCGAACCACCCGGGGATCGAGAAATGAAAGACGAAAATATTCCAAGGCTGACCTTAGAACAAGTCGACTGTCATTACCAGTTGGGTAAAGAGACAACGCTGTCGGTTTAGAGGCCCTATTCAAATACACATGGGCCTTATTTTTTACAGATGTCAAAATCAAACTCGAATATCTTTTTGATTAGATTATTGTGGTTGTTTTAACTGCTACCATACTTAATTTCAATGCCTAGCCATAAAAATGGCTATCTCAACTCAAATATAATGTTAAGTGGGATAGTCCCTTTAAGTGACCCCACCTCCAGGCAAGTTTTGGGAAGTTTGTGGTCGTGCCAAAGCCACAGTGATTGACCGAGCGGTTTCAAACTCACAGGACTTAATTAGGTCATAAGTACCTACAATTCGTTTATCTCGAATTTGTAATATCGGTGACCTAAGGTCAGATCGATTTCGTGACCTCATCATTATAAGTAAATATATAAAAATGAAACACGTATAAAGCCACAGTAAATGCTTAAATTTGACCAGTTTTCACCAGATACAACATTATTGTGCCGTATGCAAAGACCCAAGTAACATTTGTGTTCTGTGACCTCTACGAGGTTAACTCAGGTGACCCCGAGGTCACGCGTTGTTTTTCTTTAATAACTCTTTGCCAAATCTAGGTAGAGTAATGGAGTTCTCAAAGTTGTGTTTGGCTCGTCGAGACGCGTTGATTGATGTACAGTTTAAACTTGACCTGACCTTGCCCTGAGCACAGGTCAGGTAAATTTGGGGATATTACCCATCTAGGTCATGGTCATACGATATACTATTCGATGTGTCTCGACGGAGAAACACAATGGTGAAAACTGTAGGCATCACTTTATCATGCGTATCTCAAAAGTCATTCCCTAAAAACAATTCCGCGAGTTTTAGAATGTTTCAAGTTCGATGGCCTCCCCTGAGCTAACTATTGACCTGAGATGAAATATGATGGAGCCTGAGTGACAAAAAATATATATATATTTCGAACGATTTTTTTGCGCGTCGAGTCGCGCTCGAGCTCGCGATCTTTTTGTTTTCGAGATATAGACGGTTTTTGGTAAGGATACCATATATGGCCGACATTTTTTCTTTGTTAACCTCTCTAGTAACCTCAATAATGACCTGACCTAAAAATGACCTTAGTACTTTCATAATACCTTGTTTCGAACTATCTAACGTTTTTTTTGTATGTTTGCCGCTATGTTGCATGTTTTTTTTTTAATCAGGGGCGGGTATCCGCCCCCCCCCCTCTCGGTTCGAAGTTGGCGCGGACCCGTCGGTGCGCGGGTTAACAATTTTAGTTGCACGCACAAGGCTCCTTGAAGGTCCCAGCAGCAACACAATGAAGAAGAGGCAACGCCAAAATTCGGGCCCTCGACATTTTACGTTGCCCCGATTGCTCACGTTTGTGACAAATTACATTGCAAACATAAATTCGAGGTAATTCACTGACGTGTATAGTCTATGGAATGTAGAGGTGCTTTACGCGAAACGATCCGTCAGAAGTTTGCAGAGACAACTTCAGAAAACAGCAACGTATACAACTTCAGTCGAACATTTTGACCCGAAATCGGCCACAAATGTACACATTCCCTGATTTTAAAAGAATAATTAAGCAACTTAACCAAGGGAATGTTCACCATCACAATTCAATACGAAACGAAATTCAATGGCTGACCTTGTATCGGCGCTGCCCGATCAGTGACCGGTCGGTTGCAATTGGTGGGCGGAGTCAAGGGCGGAACTACAGAGCGACTGGACGTTAGCCTCTATCCGAGCTCGTATTGTGTTTAACATTACGAGTGAATGGAAATCGCCCTAAATTTTCGTTTGACACTAACAAACTTTTATAATAAAAATTAGCGCAGGGCCTCAAACGTCCATTGCGAGAAATGTGTTCATACCAGTTGATACATTCAAAAGTTATCGCCGAAAATTAGGGTCCCAAGCGCACTGGCGGATCCAGGGGGAGGGGGACAACCAGGCCATGCCCCATGGGCGGATCCAGAGGGGGAGGGGCACGGAGCCATGCCCCCCCCCTAAACCACCTGAAATCGGCACAAATTTGACACATTTCCCGAGATAATATAAAATCTAAGCAACTTTTACTAAGGAAAGTTTGTTTTAAATCAGTTATCGATGCACCAGCAAGCGAAATCCGATGAGTTTCCGGAATTGTGTGAGACTTTTGGGCATTTCCCCCCCCCCCCCCAACTGACCCAAACCACCCATTCTGGATCTGCCCTTGATACCCCCCCCCCCCAAGGTCTGGAAGGGGGGGAATATTTTTTGCACCCCCCACACAAAAAAGTTACCAATTTACCGCAAAAAATTACTTTTTAGCAGTCAAAATCCAGCTATCCACAGTAAAAACTGGGAAATTTTGGAAAACACGGCTCTTACCATCAAATAAGGGCTTAAAGTTATCCTGGACGCGAAAATAGCGAGCAGGAAGCTGCCAGTCGGAATTGAAGCTCGAGCAAACGCTTTATCTTACATGTAAGAAGAACACTTCATATGGTATTAATTTTGAATCCAATCTACACTCTATTTCGGCGCAAATGGTAGTAAAAAATGACGCATTGCTTTTGTGGAAATAGCTTTTCGGGACGCGTGACAGCGGTGTGTACAAAATTCACGTGTGATTCTCACGAAGGTCCCAATGGCAATTGAGCAATCAAAATAAAACAAACTATAGGTAGGTAGGTCGAGATAGGTACTTCTAGCCCAAACCTTATCAGAAGTATCTGCCCCCTCCCGGATTTTCTTAATAACCTAAAACCTATGATAGATATTAACGTGCAACTTTAAATGCCTTATCCTGCATCAAGTCTTTAAGTCTTCTCACCAACTTTTCAATGAAATTGATGTAATATTTTGGGAGATAATGACGTTTTAATGACGTCATGTCATGCCATTTTTTGTGGAAAACCGATAAATGTTGGGAAAAATCGTAGAAAATAGAGTTTTGAAGCAAATTGAAAATAAAAAAACGTAGAAAGAAGAAAAATGACATTCTCTTCAAAATGGCTATCTCGGATTTTCGAATTATGGGTTTTTGAACCCCAAAAATTAACGGATTGCCACGCCATGCTATGCCACGGAGAGAGGAGAGATCTGTCAGTGCCTCCCACCGATTTGCTACACCCCTGAGTACTCCATACACTACCTATGAGGTGGACCATCGCAAGCATGTCTCCACGGTCAAGAAGTCAACCCCAATGGGCCTGTAATCGTGTGACGTGTGCTTAAAAAAACTTCAATTCGAAGTTATTTTTGGAGGAAACTTTTTGTCAAGAGTCTGTGTTGAAACATGCAATGCCACGACGACTGATGTTTTACTCATAAGTTACAATTTCCTTTGTCTTGATGCGACAAACTCTTTAGAAAGCCACTTGTGTCGGTGGGTTAGGCGTCGTGCATAGTGATGGAGTCCCAAAGAACTAAACATACCTATCAAGAGAAAATAGCCATGCAACTGATTAAATACAAGGGAAATACATGAAGATTTATGTTGTATCCGTTTAAATATATCTAATTTACATTTCCGGAAGAACCAAAACAGTGCAGGCATGTAACATCGTCGGGACAAAATAAGTGATTTGGGATGGTTATAGAAAAGTGTCAAATATTTGGCTATTTTTCCACCCCTAAATATATTTTTTTTATTAAAAATGTATTGCTATATTTGGAATAAGCACAATTATATTAACTAGAAAGAAGTGTGACATGTCGAAAATATTATATTCGTGTCGTGAAACCGCGGTTACGAAATGGGTGATTTTTGGGTATTTAGAGAAAAAGTTTAAATGTTTAACTTTTTTTTTGCGACCCCTAAATATCTTCCGATTGAAGAACAAAAATGATATCACTGGAATCGCCAGTCTAAATAACAAGAAAACAGTATGCCACAAGGAAAATTTTGAATTCGTGTCGTAAAATCGCGGAGACAAGATGTGCGATTTTAGGGCATTTATAGCCAAACATGGAATTTTCGGCGATTTTTCGCCACCCCTAAATATTTTTATTTCAAAATTGTTGATACCATTGGACTCAGCGTAGTCGAAATAACGGGAAAAGTGTGCCACCAAGAAAATGTAACATTCGTGTAAAAATGAACCGCCCTAGTGTACACCTCTAGTGGTACCACACAGCCAGCCCCAGACAGTTTTCACCTCTACACCTCTAGTGGTACCACACAGCCAGCCCCAGACAGTTGTCAGACAGCTTCAGACAGTTTTCAGACAGCCTCGACGCGAGATGCACTCGGACCATTCCCTCGGCAACGCCGCAGGAGTCACCATTCCAGGAGAGATCGGCAGCGGTGACACCACAGCATCTCGCGGCCCGGTCACCATTCCAGGAGAGATCGGCAGCGGTGACACCACAGCACCTCGCGGGCCGGTCACCATTCCAGGAGAGATCGGCAGCGGTGACACCACAGCACCTCGCGGCCGATCCAGAGACAAGGCGCGGCCCCGCACAGCCGACAAGGTGTGTGTTGCTCCGACACGGACGGCCCCGCAGTGTCAGCACCGATGACCGCAGGCCGATAGAGATAGCCGGCAACAATGATGAAGCCGTGTTCCTGGAGAGGGCGTGACAATACAGCGAATTCCGGCGACGGAAAGGCGGCAAAACACCAGCTCAGAGCCCGGTGGCACGCACACGGAGGGGCGTGCTATTTGCCGGTGACCGTTCCATATCGTTTGTGATCGACAATAAGGTGACGCTTCACCCTGGCCAGTCTGGATCGTCTCAAAACCGGCTGGCCACATCACCAGGAACCGAGACAGAGCCGGGGACGTCAGGAGAGGGGGGGAGGGAGGGGGGGGGGGGGGCGGTATACCGCATGTCCTGTCATGCCGTGGGCATTGCGGCCGTCACTGACAGCTGACGCCTATCTCACCACGGACACCGATCGGCCTGCACTATCTGCGCGTCCGCCGGTGATCGAAGAACCGCCACTCCGCCGCCTGCTCCGCTGTGATCCGCACGCGCCGCCATGTGCCGCCGTCCGCTGCTGCCGCTGCTGGCTCTGGCCGCCCTGCTGGCCCTGCTGCCCGCCTGCCGTGCCCTCAGCTGCTACCAGTGCTCGGACGTGACGGATCAGCTCGGAGACGAGGGCAGCAGCGGCCCGCTCAACCTGCTACCCTGCGCCGACTTCGACGAGGACGACAACAAGTACCAGCAGCAGCACTGCACCGGCACCCTGAACAAAACCTGCTCAAAGCTCACATACAAGAACGGCAACGTGGTCCGCGGCTGCTTCAAAGAGAAGCCCGAGGGCTGCAGTGAGCTCCATGACGCCACCGAGTGCTTCTGCACCTCGCACTTCTGCAACTCAGCCGGGGTGACGGCGCCGGCGCTGCTGCTGCTGCTGCTGCCGGCCGCCCTGATGGCCGCATTCTACACTGCGTAGCCGAGCAATAACTGGAGGAATGCTAACCCTGCCCAAGAGCAGCTTAAGACCTGCTGGAAGCCAGCCGTGGTTGTTGGATCCTGCTAGAAGCCAGCCGTGGTTTTTCGGCCCTGCTGGCAGCCAGCCGGTGTTGTCTGATCCTGCTGGCAGCCAGCCGTGGTTGTCTGATCCTGCTGGCAGCCAGCCGGTGTTGTCTGATCCTGCTGGCAGCTGACCGTGTCGTCTACGGAGTAGCTGGCTCCTCTGCTGTTCGGGGCTCAGCACGGTCCCACGGCCTGTTAGCAGGGATGGGCGGAGCCGATAGTGGAGAGCCGCCTGATCCTGATAACGACGCCACTGCGACACTGTCTCCGATAGGAGGCTGGTGCTCGGGCTGCGGGCCGCAACGGCAACGCCGGGTTTGAATAGCTGAGTGTTTAGCGGCGATGGCTATCGGGAGTCGTTTTGAAGTTGTGACCAGTGCTCCTATTCTAACACAGCCTCTCAGTAGCTTAGTTGCCGTTGGTCAATTTGACATATTTGCTGTAGTTGTGTGCTTCCAACCCTCAAATGTATAAGTTTGTCATCGAAATAGCCTGTCACGATCAATATTCTGTCGCTTATTTCGTGCTTCTATAGAAAACAAAACAAAAGACAAACCATCTAAAATTATGCCAGTGTCTAAATGAGGAATGAATGTGTTCAAAAAGTGCAAAGAGTCCAAAGCAGGATTGGTACTGATATTCACGATCATATACATTGTTGAAATGTAACAATGCGAAAAATGTCATCGCCATGTGAATGCCATGAATAAATAACAAAGTACACGCGTGTCTTAGGATTGTTTTGTTATTGACTCATGTGAATGGAGACCACTGGCATGACAGCCAGACGAAAAACTGACAAAATACACGACAGCCAGACGAAAAACTGACAAAATACACGACAGAAGACGAAAAACTAACAAAATACACGACAGAAAACGAAAAACTAACCAAATACACGACAGACTTTGAGTGACGCCCCGGTTCGTTTACACAAATGTGGAATACAAGACGATCTAACAATCGTTATTTTGGTGCATAGGCGAATAACAAACATGTTTATAAGTAATAAAAAGACTGGGAAGGACATTATTACGAGCGCGAGCGCTCGTCCTTCCGTGGTGCATGGAAAAAATCTGAATATGAGCGGCCCAACCCGGCCCGTGGCGACGCTTTTGAGAAGCTAATATCTCTGCAACCGCACGGCCGATTGACAAGCGGGCTTCTTTGCTGAGCAGACCCATCCAACTTACCCTGTTTGAGACCAGTGCCGACTCACGTGGGTGACTACCACTGTGCGAGGCGCGTGCCGCGTGAGGGGTGTTGGAAGGTGTTTGTTTTCTCGCAAACAACGGCTGGGCTGATTGCGTGCAAATTTGGTGTGTGGTTAGGGACCCCTCAGCCGTCACTTTCCCACAAGTCAGGGGTGCCTCTGCACGTGCGCACGTGCACACCCCTATTCTCTAACTCAGGAACGGCTGAGCCGATTGTGTTCAAATTCGGTGTGTGGTTAGGGGCCTCTCAGCCGCCTCTTTCCCACAAGTCAGGGATGGGGTGTCTCTGCACGTGCGCACTTTTTTTGTATCTCAGAAACTACTAGCCCGATCGAGTTGAAATTAACCATATATTTCCTTCGCGCTCGCTCGTTCATCGCCAACTACGGCGCCTTACTGGTTGGTAAGCGTTTAGAAATAAAGGTAACCGTTTGAGACATGATAATACAATATTTATTATGACAGTGCGACTGCCCGTTACGTGCAACGAGAGAGAATTTTCGCCTTGACAAACAGAATACTGCACCTTGTGACAATCTTTACCGCTGCTTAAAAAACATTCACCCGGAAAATGAAAAACAACACGGCTTCCCAAAATAAAATTATATTACTACCTACTGTTGCACTAGTGAAAATCGTGACAAAATAACCTCAATATCCTTCGAATAATCTTGTAAAATATTGTTTTGTGTTTACCTGAAGTTGGTGTTAAACAAAATCAATTTAATTCTGAAGGTATTCAATGAATAAAATATTGAGGAAAATACATAGGCAAGGAAAATATGTTGTGCAATCAAGCAATTCTAATTATTATTATCTTCAAAATTGATTAACACAAAGATGGAATTATTGAACTGGGACATTTCGATACTTTATATATACATATATTGTACACCAGTTGTAATATTTGTAGCGGAAGCTTTCGAACACTACTGTGCTCTTCGTCAGCCTGGTTGGGGTACACAGTTCACACACTCAAAACAATATTTGACATTATAAATACATAAGCACAGTGGATTATTCCTCTAGATCCTCTAAAGGGCGGATTTGAAAGTCACGACATCCCTAACCCTTCCTTCCTAATATAATACATAAACACGTACAGACGCATACCCTGCATACTTTTCATTCGTAATATGTATAGGCATACAATATAAAGGTAATAATATAATATATAGAAAGCTTCCGCTACAAATATTACAACTGGTGTACAATATATGTATATATAAAGTATCTTCAAAATGGTAGGCAAAATAGCGAAATTGCACCGTAGAACATTTGAAAGAACATTTATTTGAAAGAACATTTCAGGGACATAGATAGGGTGCATTGCACTTGCATTACACAAATACGCGCACATCCTTGTGACGCATCCTCGGACCCAAGCCACAGGATCTGGGTTCTGAGCCCACCGAGATCCGCGATCCGTCAAAACAAATCCCCAGGATCTGGGTTGAGCCCACCGAGATCCGCGATCCGTCAAACAATCGACAGGATCTGGGTTCTGAGTCCACTGAGATCCATCATCCGTTAAACAAATTGTCGAAGGATTCAGTAGATCTCAGAAGTTGAGTGCATACCTATTTCTTTGTTAGGGAATCCAAGAAGATCCCGGAATCATTTCTAAAAATTTGACGAGAAATCCATTGCATAGGATCCAATATGAGTATTAAAAGCCTATTGCTTACAAGTTGTGAAAATGAAAATATTTGATAATGATTCGTGAATGAAGTTGATCAAATATTATACGAATATATTGCACAAAAAAAGGTTAAAATATGCTAAAATTACCGCTGCAGCTTAAGCGTTGGATCCTGTCGGATTCATAGTCCTGTGGAATCCGAGATCCACTGTTGCATAATGCATATTGCACTGAGACCAAGTAGGATCCTGTATCTGTTGTTGAAGTGCTCTGATAGATCTTATGAGTTCACGTGTTCAAAACAGAACCTTGTCTAACCATACAAAAGACTCCCGATAACTGGCATTTATTCACATATGGCAAATACGATTTGGTGTTGCATTCTGACAAACAATAATGCGTGATCAATAAAATTCATAATTTAATTCCAGGCGCATGAATACAGGCGGCAACCACCTTCCCATTCACTCACAGCAGCTTTGAATAGATAAATAAATGCGCAGATGACGTAGTCGTCTCTGCACTTTTCACCGGCAACGCGTTGTAAGTCGGTCAATGTTCCAAACATAGGTTATGCAAAACAAATTCACATTAGTAAAACGGTAATCGATTGGTTAAGAGCCAGGCACCGGAACGGAAGACGATACAGACAATGAACAGCTGAGGAAAGCCAACAAACAGTCAGCAATGCTGGTTAATCGAGCATTCACAGTCTGCAGTCCCTCGACGTCACGTTCACCCCCAACCTATCGCACACCCAACAATGCCACCCCTCAGCTATTCAAACCCGGCGTTGCCGTTGCGGCCCGCAGCCCGAGCACCAGCCTCCTATCGGAGACAGTGTCGGAGTGGCGTCGTTATCAGGATCAGGCGGCTCTCCACTATCGGCTCCGCCCATCCCTGCTAGTAGGCCGTGGGACCGTGCTGAGCCCCGAACAGCAGAGGAGCCAGCTACTCCGCAGACGACACGGTCAGCTGCCAGCAGGATCAGACAACACCGGCTGGCTGCCAGCAGGATCAGACAACCACGGCTGGCTGCCAGCAGGATCAGACAACACCGGCTGTCTGCCAGCAGGATCAGACAACACCGGCTGGCTGCCAGCAGGGCCGAAAAACCACGACTGGCTTCAAGCATGGCCGAACAACCACGGTCACGGCTGGCTTCCAGCAGGTCTTGAGCTGGTCTTGGGCAGGGTTAGCATTCCTCCAGTTATTGCTCGGCTACGCAGTGTAGAATGCGGCCATCAGGGCGGCCGGCAGCAGCAGCAGCAGCAGCGCCGGCGCCGTCACCCCGGCTGAGTTGCAGAAGTCCGAGGTGCAGAAGCACTCGGTGTCTTTCATAGCGCCCAGGTCCAACTCGCTGCAGCCCTCGGTCTTATCCTCGCCATAGCAGCCGCGGATCACATCACCATTACTCTGCGTCACCTTGGAGCAACTGTGGATCGACGCCAGGGCACACTCCTCGATCCTGAACCTGCTGTCGTCCTTGTCGAACTCGGAGCAGGCGGCCAGCCCGGAGGCGGACACGTCTGAGCACTGGTAGCAGCCGAGGCCACGGCAGGCGGGCAGCAGAGCCAGCAGGGCGGCCAGAGCCAGCAGCGGCAGCAGCGGACGGCGAGACATGGCGGCGCGTGCGGATCACAGCGGAGCAGGCGGCGGAGTGACGGCGCGTGCGGACCACAGCGGAGGCGACGACAGAGTGGCGGCAGCGCGGCTCGACGTCACCTCGATGGCCGACAGATAGCGCCCCCGAGCGGCGCAGATCAGCGGCCGCCGATCAAACGTCGCCGTCCGCCGCCGACCGCACAGCGCGACGCTCCATCCACTGTCATAGCATCCCTCGGTTTGTCTGGTTAGCTCCAAAACACACAAAATACCGTGCGCATGTGTAATGTCGAGATGACTGTGCGCAAGAACACTCATGAACTTTGATAGTAACGATGGCAAGTCGATAGCGAAAGTAGCTCGGCTTTCCGGCCGCCATTCAGAACAATGAAGGCAGCTACACCACAGACGCTACGTTTTAGTAAAGACTAAAGCAAAAGGAAATCACTCACTGCCAAGTCGCTGCCAATATGTTAATAAGAGGTATTCGTACCTGACAATGTTGAATATAATATGGTTTTATCCAGATATGCACCCCTCCCCACACACAAATTCGAAACCAATATATTTCACAAACATAGACTCGCATTTTCAGTGTAGATTGTCAAAGTGGCGCAAATTTCGAAAGTGGTGCATGTTGTTTTGACATTGTGTGTGTAGAAAGAAGAATGAAAGCTTGGAATGTATGCTAAAATACACCATTCCTTACGCAACTAGCATAATATCGTCCGTCACGAAAGGTTCGCTCGCTGGTCCAGTACCACTGCCTTTAACGCATGCTTCCATATGAAGTTTTTCGACACAGCACTGAATTTTTCAACACAGCGCTGCATGATAGGACAAAACATCAATAACATTCGGCAGAAGAGTCTTTACAACGAAACAGAGTATGCTGTAAGTGACTTCTCGACATGGCCTCCTAAACTGCATTTCAGTAAAACAAAACAAAAACATTATGAGGGTGACTGATTTCCTTTGGCTGGTGATTATGAGCGAGCGCGAAGCGCTCGCTCGTCCTTCCGTGGTGTATGGGATCAATCTGATTATGAGCGGCCCGACCCGGCCCGGCCCGGCCCGTGGCGACGCTTTTGAGCAGCTCATATCTCTGCAACAGCACGTCCGATTGACAAGCCGACTTCTTCGCTGAGCAGCCCCATCTAACCTACCCTGTTTGAGACTAGTACCGACTCATGTGGGTGACTACCACTGCGCGTGGCGCGTGCCGCGTGAGGGGTGTTGAAAAGTATTTTCTCGCAATAACGCCGCAACGGCTGGGCAGATTGTGTAAATTTCGTGTGTGGTTACGGACCCCTCAGCCGCCACTTTCACACAACTCAGGGGTGGGGTGACTGCACGTGCGCACGTGCACACCCCTATTCTATATCTCAGGAAAGGCTGAGCTGATTGTGTTCAAATTTGGTGTGTGGTTAGGGACCTCTCATCCGCCAGTTTCCCACAAGTCAGGGGTGGGTGCCTCTGCACGTGCGCACGTGCACACCCCTATTCTGTATCTCAGGAACGGCTGAGCCGATTGTGTTCAAATTTTGTGTGTAGTTAGGGACCTCTCGGCCCCACTTTCCCACAAGTCAAAGGTGGGTGCCTCTGCACGTGCGCACCCTTTTGTGTATCTCAGAAACTACTGCAGATGCCAGTTCGACTGCTTCTTCAATATATTGCAAACATGGCATGCCAACATGATCGCGCAAGCCGTCATTGTAACACTGGACGTCTTCGCAATATGGAATTGAAATAAGCCAAAAACCACAAATAACCGTATCCAAATATATGGTATTTTACAGTGTCAGCGTGAAAAGTGTACTCAGGATTTCATCAATAACTTGTGTATAAAACAACACAGTTATTATTTTTCTGTTCTTATATTGACAAGAAAACGGCAAAACATGCCTGCTATAACGGTGGTAGGTAAAACGGCAAAACATGCCTGCTGTAACGGTGGTAGGTAAAACGACAAAACATACCTGCTGTAACGGTGGTAGGTAAAACGACAAAACATGCCTGCTATAACGGTGTTAGGTAAAACGGCAAAACATGCCTGCTATAACGGTGGTAGGTAAAACGGCAAAACATGCCTGCTATAACGGTGGCTGGTAACACGGCAAAACATGCCTGCTATAACGGTGGCTGGTAAAACGGCAAAACATGCCTGCTATAACGGTGGTAGGTAAAACGGCAAAACATGCCTGCTATAACGGTGGTAGGTAAAACGGCAAAACATGCCTGCTATAACGGTGGCTGGTAAAACGGCAAAACATGCCTGCTATAACGGTGGTAGGTAAAACGGTCTGCTGTCCTGCTATAACGGTGGCTGGTAAAACGGCAAAACATGCCTGCTATAACGGTGGTAGGTAAAACGGCAAAACATGCCTGCTATAACGGTGGCTGGTAAAACGGCAAAACATGCCTGCTATAACGGTGGCTGGTAAAACGGCAAAACATGCCTGCTATAACGGTGGTAGGTAAAACGGCAAAACATGCCTGCTATAACGGTGGCTGGTAAAACGGCAAAACATGCCTGCTATAACGGTGGCTGGTAAAACGGCAAAACATGCCTGCTATAACGGTGGTAGGTAAAACGGCAAAACATGCCTGCTATAACGGTGGTAGGTAAAACGGCAAAACATGCCTGCTATAACGGTGGTAGGTAAAACGGCAAAACATGCCTGCTATAACGGTGGCTGGTAAAACGGCAAAACATGCCTGCTATAACGGTGGTAGGTAAAACGGCAAAACATGCCTGCTATAACGGTGGCTGGTAAAACGGTCTGCTGTCCTGCTATAACGGTGGTAGGTAAAACGGCAAAACATGCCTGCTATAACGGTGGTTGGTAAAACGGCAAAACATGCCTGCTATAACGGTGGTAGGTAAAACGGCAAAACATGCCTGCTATAACGGTGGTTGGTAAAACGGCAGAACATGCCTGCTATAACGGTGGTAGGTAAAACGGTCTGCTGTCCTGCTATAACGGTGGTAGGTAAAACGGTCTGCTGTCCTGCTATAACGGTGGCTGGTAAAACGGTCTGCTGTCCTGCTATAACGGTGGTAGGTAAAACGGTCTGCTGTCCTGCTATAACGGTGGTAGGTAAAACGGTCTGCTGTCCTGCTATAACGGTGGTAGGTAAAACGGTCTGCTGTCCTGCTATAACGGTGGTAGGTAAAACGGTCTGCTGTCCTGCTATAACGGTGGTAGGTAAAACGGTCTGCTGTCCTGCTATAACGGTGGTAGGTAAAACGGTCTGCTGTCCTGCTATAACGGTGGCTGGTAAAACGGTCTGCTGTCCTGCTATAACGGTGGTAGGTAAAACGGCAAAACATGCCTGCTATAACGGTGGCTGGTAAAACGGCAAAACATGCCTGCTATAACGGTGGTAGGTAAAACGGCAAAACATGCCTGCTATAACGGTGGCTGGTAAAACGGTCTGCTGTCCTGCTATAACGGTGGTAGGTAAAACGGCAAAACATGCCTGCTATAACGGTGGTTGGTAAAACGGCAAAACATGCCTGCTATAACGGTGGTAGGTAAAACGGCAAAACATGCCTGCTATAACGGTGGTTGGTAAAACGGCAAAACATGCCTGCTATAACGGTGGTAGGTAAAACGGTCTGCTGTCCTGCAATAACGGTGGTAGGTAAAACGGTCTGCTGTCCTGCTATAACGGTGGCTGGTAAAACGGTCTGCTGTCCTGCTATAACGGTGGTAGGTAAAACGGTCTGCTGTCCTGCTATAACGGTGGTAGGTAAAACAGTCTGCTGTCCTGCTATAACGGTGGTAGGTAAAACGGTCTGCTGTCCTGCTATAACGGTGGTAGGTAAAACGGTCTGCTGTCCTGCTATAACGGTGGTAGGTAAAACGGTCTGCTGTCCTGCTATAACGGTGGTAGGTAAAACGGTCTGCTGTCCTGCTACAGCGTCTAAATCAGATGCGCCAAATCAGCTTTGCGTCGTATCACCACGGGCAAACGAACTGTTTGCATGTTAGTGATGGCTTTGTCGACCACGTATGCAAGGAGGCCATCCAAGGAACCAGATTCGACAGCGAAGTAGACGACACTTCTAGGCAGCTAGAACCTCAGTGTACTGTATTACGAGAGTTAACTGCATTACGAGAGTTAACTGCATTACGAGAGTTAACTGCATTACGAGAGTTAACTGCATTACGAGAGTTAACTGCATTACGAGAGTTAACTGCATTACGAGAGTTAACTGCATTACGAGAGTTAACTGCATTACGAGAGTTAACTGCATTACGAGAGTTAACTGCATTACGAGAGTTAACTGCATTACGAGAGTTAACTGCATTACGAGAGTTAACTGCATTACGAGAGTTAACTGCATTACGAGAGTTAACTGCATTACGAGAGTTAACTGCATTACGAGAGTTAACTGCATTACGAGAGTTAACTGCATTACGAGAGTTAACTGCATTACGAGAGTTAACTGCATTACGAGAGTTAACTGCATTACGAGAGTTAACTGCATTACGAGAGTTAACTGCATTACGAGAGTTAACTGCATTACGAGAGTTAACTGCATTACGAGAGTTAACTGCATTACGAGAGTTAACTGCATTACGAGAGTTAACTGCATTACGAGAGTTAACTGTATTACGAGAGTTAACGTGTCCGCTGAGCGGAAAGTGGGCTTCGTTGGTCGTTGGAAAACCGAAGGTTAGCAAACGTAGTTAGGTGCAGCCTGGGCCCATGTTTGCCATCTCCGCCCGCCTATCCACGTCTGATTGCGTGAGTTTCTGACGGATCTGTATCTGGCAGCGATGCAAGTGCACCATCCTACAGAATGGTGTGCAGTGAAGTCCTCCAGAAGCCGAGACCGAATCCGACGCAGAATGGTGTGCAGTGAAGTCCTCCAGAGGCCGAGACCGAATCCGACGCAGAATGGTGTACAGTGAAGTCCTCCAGAAGCCGAGACCGAATCCGACGCAGAATGGTGTGCAGTGAAGTCCTCCAGAGGCCGAGACCGAATACGACGCAGAATGGTGTGCAGTGAAGTCCTCCAGAGGCCGAGACCGAATCCGACGCAGAATGGTGTGCAGTGAAGTCCTCCAGAAGCCGAGACCGAATCCGACGCAGAATGGTGTGCAGTGAAGTCCTCCAGAGGCCGAGACCGAATCCGACGCAGAATGGTGTACAGTGAAGTCCTCCAGAAGCCGAGACCGAATCCGACGCAGAATGGTGTACAGTGAAGTCCTCCAGAGGCCGAGACCGAATCCGACGCAGAATGGTGTGCAGTGAAGTCCTCCAGAAGCCGAGACCGAATCCGACGCAGAATGGTGTGCAGTGAAGTCCTCCAGAGGCCGAGACCGAATCCGACGCAGAATGGTGTGCAGTGAAGTCCTCCAGAGGCCGAGACCGAATCCGACGCAGAATGGTGTACAGTGAAGCCCTCCAGAGGCCGAGACCGAATCCGACGCCGCCGCACCGATCTCTTCCGGCTTTGGAGAACAGAATCTGCCACCTTACGAATGATGTTCTCCGGAGGCCGAGACTGACTCCGACGCTGCACCGATCGCTTCGGCTCTGGAGAACAGACTCTGCCACCTCACGTATGATGTTCTCCGGAGGCCGAGACTGACTCCGACGCTGCACCGATCGCTTCGGCTCTGGAGAACAGACTCTGCCACCTCACGTATGATGTTCTCCGGAGGCCGAGACTGACTCCGACGCTGCACCGATCGCTTCGGCTCTGGAGAACAGACTCTGCCACCTCACGTATGATGTTCTCCGGAGGCCGAGACTGACTCCGACGCTGCACCGATCGCTTCGGCTCTGGAGAACAGACTCTGCCACCTCACGTATGATGTTCTCCGGAGGCCGAGACTGACTCCGACGCTGCACCGATCGCTTCGGCTCTGGAGAACAGAATCTGCCACCTTACGAATGATGTTCTCTGTCCTCACGCAACGACTGCTGTCGTCCTGTTTCCCGATAAAATTGCCTTATTTCTTGAACTTCTCCACTTACTAATTCACATAACTCTTGGCCGGCGCCAAATCAACCCTACGATGATCCCCTGGCCTTGTTTAGGAGAGTCTCCGAGTATTGTAGGATTTCGTTAAAATATATGCCTGTACGGAAAACGCCTTCTGGACATCAGTCCGCATCTTGATGTACTTGTTTGTTTGTTTGTTTGTTGGGGCTTAAGGGCGCGACGACTGCATGGTCAATTTGCGCCCATAACGTTAACTACTTACTGATGCGAAAATATCACAGGGAAGTCAATGCTACGGACGAAGGAAAAGAGACCGCCGGACTGGATCCATTGGGAATCGTCATCAAGAAGATGACACAGCGTCACGGTTGGCATGACCTGGCCGAGATACCTTGAACGCTTTCTAGCATACCGTGGGCAGGCGAGCAAGACATGCGCCACAGTGAGAGGCTCGTTGCATCTAGGACACATGGGCCTGTCACTGCCACAAAGCAAGTACCCGTGTGTAGCGTACGTGTGGCCAATCCGCAGTCTGCACAGAGTAACCTCCTCGCGCCTGTTTCTCCGTGAACTTGATGGCCACCGTCTAAGCACCGGTTTGACCGGTCTATTTGATGTACTTGTTTCATGACTTTCTTGTGTGCCATGGCGTTGCTCCTCAGCACGTGAAGTTGCAAACATTTAGCTCTTGCGGTCAAGAATTGCGAGATTACAACATTAGTACAATTTGGACTAGCCACACCCACCCCACACGGTTCTCCGGCCCATGGGACACCCACCCCGCACGGTTCTCCGGCCCATGGGACGCGTTTGATCGGCAAGGTCACTTCTGCCGACCGCTCTGGCAAGAATTCGTGCCTATTTGTCTAGCATACAAAATCGCATGCTAAATATTTGTCAACGAGATTGCCATTTTTGCGTCTGTCAATGGGACCGCCACGTAGCAAAGTGGGCCCCATCGGGCTTTGGAGGGCCCTCATGCTTCGATGGGCCCCCTCAAGCTTTTGTGGGCCCTTTCGAACGTGTACGTGTACGAACGTGAACGTGAACGTTTTCGGCAAATGTAGGCCAGAATGGACGTTTTTAGTTCTGAACGTGCCTTTCACATGCCAAAATGGGCACGGCAAACCAGAATTCGCCCTCTTGAAGCCAGAATGGACCCTCTGGAAATCAGCGTGGGCTCTCCTGAGGTCAGAGTGGGTCTTATGGGGGCCGAGGGCCCTCCGATGTCAGAATGGGCCCTCTGAAGACAAGGTCTGTCTCTGAATGCTGGTATGGGCCCTCTAAAGGCTGAATTGGGCCTCTGAAGATCAGAATGGGCTTTTACACACCAGAATGGGCCCTTTATAGACACACAGGGTCTAAGCGTTGGTCTATTCCCCCATTTGCATTGTATCGTCAACATTCTTACTCTCGGGAGTTTCCGTGGATCGTTCAAATTTGCCTGCACTTTATGCGAAAACGGAGTGAACTTTGTTTTGCGTCACTGCGATCGGCTACCGGGGGCCTCTCCTGGAAGTGGGCCCCTTGGAGGCTCAAGGGCGGGGAAAATGGCCCCATCACCCTCTCTCTGGATCCGCCACTGGCTGCAACACACCGCGGCAAAACACACCACGACCAAACAGACCGCCCCATCGACACCTGGTGGCAAATGATTCCACCACATCGCCTTATTAGAAGATATTTATATAGATTGGGATGATCAATAGCATGTCGACCGCCCCATCGACACCTGGTGGCAAGTGATTCCACCAAAACGCCTTATTAGAAGACATTTATATAAATTGGGATGATCAATAGCATGGCAATATTTTGTTATGTCAACAATGGCAGAAATTACAGAATTGAGCTTTCGTTTTTACAACATCTTCAAGATCTTGAAGATGTTGTAAAAACGAAAGCTCAATTCTGTAATTTCGGCCATTGTTGACATACAAAATATTGTCATGTTATTGATCATCCCAATTTATATTAATTTAATCATTATGGCAAACACAACCATCTCATATATACAAATATTAGAAGACATTACTAATCATAAAAGACCTCGTGGAAGAGGCGCGCTGGTTAAGTGCCAGTTGCCATGCCTTCACTTTGTTTTAATCCGAGGGGAAGACACGGGTTGCCAAATCCAAATCATGGGACTGACACCTGATAAGTTTTTGATCGGTCAACACAATAGTATGTCCATGAAATATGCTGCTCTGGGGGCTTATGGGGCTGCTCCGGCTGGCCAAAACGGATCACGAGCAGATATTCAGCAGTATTGGTGGCACAGCTGATCCAAATATGGCGGCTTTAAGTTCGATTAATGACTGGTAGTAAATTATGGAATAGAATAGACAGAAAGTTATACATTCTCAGAACCTTCGGACCTGCGATTCTCAACAGCTTTACAAAAGACAAAAGTCATATACGCGTTGTATTCGTATGAATGATTGTCATCCCCCTCGGTGTGGACCACTTCTATCTTCACCTCAGTCAGGCACGGACTTTGATCACATGCCGATAGCGGCAGGCGGCAGGCGACCCAGCGGCAGCCGGGACCGGACCTGAGCCAGCACCCGTCAGCCCTCCTCCAGCACCTCTCTGTTTCCAGCCAGTCCGAGGCCCAGGGTCTCGGCTACGCGCTGTAAAGGGCGGTCAGCAGGGCGGCGGCGGCGGCGGCGGCGGCGGCGGCGGCGGCGGCGGCGGCGGCGGCGGCGGCGGCGGCGGCGGCGGCGGCGGCGGCGGCGGCGGCGGCGGCGGCGGCGGCGGCGGCGGCGGCGGCGGCGGCGGCGGCGGCGGCGGCGGCGGCGGCAGCAGCAGCAGCAGCAGCAGCAGCAGCAGCAGCAGCAGCAGCCTCACTTCCTGCTGTAGAAGGCGGCCATCAGGGCGGCCGGCAGCAGCAGCAGCAGCAGCCTCACTACCTGCTGTAGAAGGCGGCCATCAGGGCGGCCGGCAGCAGCAGCAGCAGCGCCGGCGTCGTCACCCCGGCAGAGTTGCAGTAGTCCGAGGTGCAGGCACAGAACGTCACACCATTCTCCTCCTTGCAGCCTTCATCATACGTGTTGTCGAAGCAACCACGCATCTCGCCACCGTCCCAGGAGATCTTTGCGCACTTGGAGTTCAGTTCAGCGGCACAGTTCTCGATCTTGAACTTGTCGTCGCCGGCGTCGAATTCGGAGCAGCGGGGCGCAGAGAGAGCACCGACCGACTTCAGCAGCGGGTGGTCCGAGTCGGACGACCACGTGTCCTCGCACGAGTAACAGCTGAGGGCGCGGCAGGCGGGCAGCAGGGCCAGCAGGGCGGCCAGAGCCAGCAGCGGCAGGAGTGGACGGCGGCACGTCATGGCGGCGCGTGCGGACCACAGCGGAGGAGGCGGCGGAGTGGCGTGTCGACCACCGCAGGTTGTGCAGATAACGCCGGCCGACTATCAGGTAACACCGTTCAAGACGGACGCGGCGCGTGGCGAAGCAGGCCCGCCCGCCGTGTGCTGGGTGATAGGCACCGCCGGGCCCGCTCAGGGTTACACGGGGCCCAACAGCGTCACCGCACCGACCCACAGAGGCACAGGGAACAGACCGCCGGGCCCGCTCAGGGTTACACGGGGCCCAACAGCGTCACCGACCCACAGAGCCACAGGGAACAGACCGCCGGGCCCGCTCAGGGTTACACCGGGCCCAACAGCGTCACCACACCGACCCACAGAGCCACAGGGAACAGACCGCCGGGCCCGCTCAGGGTTACACCGGGCCCAACAGCGTCACCGCACCGACCCACAGAGGCACAGGGAACAGACCGCCGGGCCCGCTCAGGGTTACACCGGGCCCAACAGCGTCACCACACCGACCCACACAGGCACAGGGAACAGACCGCCGGACCCGCTCAGGGTTACACCGGGCCCGCTCAGGGTTACACCGGACCCGCTCAGGGTTACACCGGGCCCAACAGCGTCACCGCACCGACCCACAGAGGCACAGGGAACAGACCGCCGGACCCGCCCAGGGTTACACCGGGCCCGACAGCGTCACCGCACCGACCCACAGAGGCACAGGGAACAGACCGCCGGGCCCGCTCAGGGTTACACCGGGCCCGACAGCGTCACCGACCCACAGAGGCACAGGGAACAGACCGCCGGGCCCGCCTAGGGTTACACCGGGCCCGACAGCGTCACCGACCCACAGAGGCACAGGGAACAGACCGCCGGGCCCGCTCAGGGTTACACCGGGCCCAACAGCGTCACCGCACCGACCCACAGAGGCACAGGGAACAGACCGCCGGGCCCGCTCAGGGTTACACGGGGCCCGACAGCGTCACCGCACCGACCCACAGAGGCACAGGGAACAGACCGCCGGACCCGCTCAGGGTTACACGGGGCCCGACAGCGTCACCGCACCGACCCACAGAGGCACAGGGAACAGACCGCCGGGCCCGCTCAGGGTTACACGGGGCCCGACAGCGTCACCGCACCGACCCACAGAGGCACAGGGAACAGACCGCCGGACCCGCTCAGGGTTACACGGGGCCCGACAGCGTCACCGCACCGACCCACAGAGGCACAGGGAACAGACCGCCGGACCCGCTCAGGGTTACACCGGGCCCGACAGCGTCACCGACCCACACAGGCATAGGGAACAGACCGCCGGGCCCGCTCAGGGTTACACCGGGCCCGCTCAGGGTTACACCGGACCCGCTCAGGGTTACACCGGGCCCGCTCAGGGTGACACCGGGCCCGACAGCGACACCGCACCGACCCACATAGGCACAGGGAACAGACCGCCGGGCCCGCTCAGGGTTACACCGGGCCCGCTCAGGGTTACACCGGGCCCGACAGCGACACCACACCGACCCACAGAGACACAGGGAACAGACCGCCGGGCCCGCTCAGGATTACACCGGGCCGACAGCGTCACCGACCCACAGAGGCACAGGGAACAGACCGCCGGACCCGCTCAGGGTTACACCGGGCCCGACAGCGTCACCGACCCACACAGGCACAGGGAACAGACCGCCGGGCCGGCTCATGGTTACACCGGGCCCGACAGCGTCACCGACCCACAGAGGCACAGGGAACAGACCGCCGGGCCCGCTCAGGGTCCCATGCTGTACCTGTACCGGGCCCAGCAGCGTCCCTCAGTCCTCCCTCCCAGCGTCCCTCCAGGGACTGGGACCAACTCATCCCTGGCGTCTGTACACCCGACCTCAGATCACCGTCAGCAGGACCCCTCCCGACCTCAGATCACCGTCAGCTGGACCCCTCCCGACCTCAGATCACCGTCAGCTGGACCCCCCCCCCCCCCTCTCTCTCTCCCAGCCGGCCAGTCCGGACGTCCGTCTCCGTCAGCAGTCAGCCCCGGTGTCTGAGTACCTCAGCCTCCGTCCAAGTCAGAGGGCAGCAGATCAGCGTCGGAGAGGGAGGGGGTCCCCAGGTCGGTACAGAGGGTCGTTACCGGAGGTCGGTAATATCGCATCATAATAGTGAATAACACCATCATAGTATCATCATAATATACATCAGGTCGGTAATAGCTCAGCGAACGGTGCCAATCGGCCGGCTGAGCGTCCTGGTGATGACTGGGGGCGCCACCGGCGACTTCTGCCCAAAATCGCCAGCTGGAGGTACCCATGGCGCATTTGTGCAAAAGTCACGTGACCGCTGTGTGTCACTCTCGTCAATCCCGCCGACGCGTTCGGCTGTTATATTGCGCCGCACAGCAGGTCACGGCAGTGATTACCGAGCGGGCGCGAAGCGCCCGTGAGGTTTCTCGCCAACTTACTGGATAAATTTACATTTGACCCGCCCCGGCCCGGCCCGGCCATACAGACGTTTTTCAGGAGCTAATAACTTTGCAACCACTGCCCCGATTGAGATCGGGTTTTCACCATTGGATAGGACCATCAAATAAATTTTTATTTCGTTATGGTGCGTTTTGATAGGGGTGGTACCACAGCGCGTGGCACCCGCAGACGTCGAAATGAACCAAAATCATTCTTGATCAAAAATGGCTTGATTTATCTAAGCATTGTTTTTTTATACGCTGAAGCATGCAGCCGCTCAGGACGAACTCCCTTTTGGCGGATTCGAGAAAGAAGATCATGTACAATTTAATCAAACTTAATTTGTATGTTGGCATGCATGGAGGCCTGGTAATTTGTATGGATGACTAAAATAACTAAAAGGACTACGTGTTACTACCACGTGTGCTCCAGTACCGTTTCATATTTCAAACCTGTTTTAGCTTTACTAGTGCGCGCACGGTCGGTCATCGCCCTAAAAGGCGTTGTACTGGTAAGATAAACAGTATAGAAGTACGATAGTGATTTAGCTCTTTACTGGCCAGCTCGCTATAGAAAAAATGTTACCTCTTTGAAACTTGATATAGGACGTCGCTTAGCACTTCCATGGTATGGGCAAATGTTGGCTAAAATTAGCTTGCAGGGTCTACCAGGTTAGGAACGTCATCATTTCCGCTGGGTGTAAAACTCCCAAGTTGGCCTATCTCCCAAGCCCAGCTCAGTAGTTCACACCGTTCACTGTACTCGGTATAAATCCGCCTTTTCACATCTCATATCAAAGATAAATACATTTGTTCATATGCGATAAGTAATCGATAAGAACCGTTCGGTAATGTTCACAAATCACAAGTTGCTGCACAATCAAACTTTCGTTCAGAAGAAGGCAAAATAATAAACAATATCAAGGACAAAAATATCCCAGGTCAAATAAAAAGGCGCTAAACGGGCCTTCACCATTAATGAAACGTAATAACAATATGGCGCTTTATTAACCCGCGCCGTGCCGGTGCTCGGCGCCACCTTCGCGGTGCCCGGGGGGGGGGGGGGTGTTGTGTTGTGTTTAGACACCCCCCTCTAACTCGAAAACTAAAAGGGCTAAAAAGACGTGGAAAAAGGATTTCGAAAGCTCTCGACAAACACATTCGAAAGTACTCAAATATTTTCTCCTAAAGCCAAAATTGAGGTCACAAGAGGTCATCAAAGGTCAAATTTGCAGTTTTAGGACTTCGCTCCAGAAACCCCCAGGTATCACAGGAACTATGATAGCTAGGAACAAACGGAAAAAAGCAATGGAAAGCTCTTGAAAAATGCAATCTGCACGGTATCCTCGGATTTTAGCTCAGACCAATAGTTTAGGCTCCAGAGCTCATCAAATGTCAAAAAGACGATTTTTTACAAACAAGTTTTTCACGAATAGCTTTTTACCTAATAACGACAAGGCAATAATGTTGATGCTATCGTGTTTGTCTCGTCAAGGCGCTTCGATTCATGTTAGTGTTGACCAGGTTAGATCAACTTAAAAATCTGACCTCAGGTCAAGGTCAAGTGTGGCATGTATGTCATGTTGCATATGGGAAGACGTGCCTCGACGAGACAAACACATTGGTGTCGGTTTCCCTTCTCTATCATCATCATGTCGAGAGTTATTGACATACAACTGTTGGTGACCTCGGATGACCTCGGATGACCTCGGCTGACCCTGTAGGGGCCACTGAACAAAAATGGCACATAGGTCATCAAGAATGGCCTATAATAACATGATCTAGAAGAAACTAGACTGATATCTTGCGTATCCTTGGAATAGGAAGCATTTTAATATTTCCCCATTGACTTATAATGGGGAGGTCACGAAATTGGCCCGACCTTAGGTCGCCGATATAAAAAAATCCAAGATATACGAATTGTAGATATATGTGACCTTATGAAATCCTGTAAGTGTAAACTCGATCATCCAAAAACTGTGACTGTGGTACGACCAGAAGTTTTTTGTTTGTTTGTTGGAGGTGGGGACGTGACCTGGTCTGGTGACCAAACCTGAGATGATCAGAGGTATTTTTTTTTGCTACAAAATTTGCGTAATTGATGCCCGAACAGCTGTGCCAAAAACGGCGGCGCTGCGCGCCGCCGTTTTTCCACTATCCTTGAAAAACCTGAGGGGGTGTCTAAACACCCCCCCCCCCCCGGCACGGCGCGGGTTAAGTACCCTGGTTGACGGAGGACATACACCCCGTAACACCGGGGGATAGGGGGGGGGGGCGTAAGTTGTTTGGTAGCCGTGACATCACCATGGCAGTCGAATCCCGCTCCACAGTGTTAAGGCAATGCAAAGCGGCTTGGTAGTTACCCCCCTTTAATTTGTTATCTAAGAGAGATGGATACAAGTATTTATGCTCAATGGGAAGCTCGTTTCTTCCAAATTCCTGGAATGGCCTCCGATTTTACCTGAGACACTCCAATCGTTCACAATTATCGGTCGAGTGGAGGCATGGTCCGCCCACACGGCGCACCGGAGCGGGGGTCCGCTGTCAGGGGCTGTCAGGGGCTGTACACCGCCGCCGCCGCGCCGGCCGTAAGTTGGTGAGAACCGCTGCGACGCCTTGTCAGAGACTGTACCGCCGCGGGGCCGGCCGGCTGCCGCCGCTGGCTGGCCGGCCCGGCGGCGGCCTGGTGCTTCGAAATTTCCGGCCTGAATGCAAACTCTGTTACAGCTGACTAATTGTGATGTATTGTTGAAATGGTGTTTATAGACATTTTTCCAATAACATTGATGTACCAATGAAGTTTAAATATTATTTTAATTCGAATCCACACCAAATTGTATTAAATATATTTCGTTTTCTATTCAGATATTTTTCGAAGTGATTGCCATATCCTACTATACAGTTGAAATTCTAAAAGAAAATGAGAAGTATTCCAAAAAGCATACCAGAAATAGTTGTATATGGTAACATAGTTAGTTTATTCTAGTTTGAACCAGGCGTGAAGTAGCCATGGCGGTCGCCAAACTTGAACCTACTCATTATATAAGTACTCTGGATAACACCGACGTTGTCACCACGCTCTCGAGCCTCAGCTAAATCCCGACTCCATCCACTCCCAGGCAGATAAGATAGGGGCAGCTGACAGTGCGCCCGGCACCGTGCGGACCAGCTAACGGTGTACCCGGCACCGTGCTGACCAGCTAACGGTGTACTCGGCACCGTGCTGACCAGCTAACGGTGTACCCGGCACCGTGCTGACCAGCTAACGGTGTACTCGGCACCGTGCTGACCAGCTAACGGGGAACCCGGCACCGTGCGGACCAGCTAACGGGGAACCCGGCACCGTGCTGACCAGCTAACGGGGAACCCGGCACCGTGCGGACCAGCTAACGGGGAACCCGGCACCGTGCTGACCAGCTAACGGGGAACCCGGCACCGTGCTGACCAGCTAACGGGGAACTCGGCACCGTGCTGACCAGCTAACGGGGAACCCGGCACCGTGCGGACCAGCTAACGGGGAACCCGGTACCGTGCTGACCAGCTAACGGGGAACCCGGCACCGTGCTGACCAGCTAACGGGGAACCCGGCACCGTGCTGACCAGCTAACGGGGAACCCGGCACCGTGCTGACCAGCTAACGGTGTACTCGGCACCGTGCTGACCAGCTAACGGGGAACCCGGCACCGTGCTGACCAGCTAACGGGGAACCCGGCACCGTGCTGACCAGCTAACGGGGAACCCGGCACCGTGCTGACCAGCTAACGGGGAACCCGGCACCGTGCTGACCAGCTAACGGGGAACCCGGTACCGTGCTGACCAGCTAACGGGGAACCCGGCACCGTGCTGACCAGCTAACGGGGAACCCGGTACCGTGCTGACCAGCTAACGGGGAACCCGGCACCGTGCTGACCAGCTAACGGGGAACCCGGTACCGTGCTGACCAGCTAACGGGGAATCCGGCACCGTGCTGACCAGCTAACGGGGAACCCGGCACCGTGCTGACCAGCTAACGGGGAACCCGGCACCGTGCTGACCAGCTAACGGGGAACCCGGCACCGTGCTGACCAGCTAACGGGGAACCCGGTACCGTGCTGACCAGCTAACGGGGAACCCGGCACCGTGCTGACCAGCTAACGGGGAACCCGGGACCGTGCTGACCAGCTAACGGGGAACCCGGCACCGTGCTGACCAGCTAACGGGGAACCCGGTACCGTGCTGACCAGCTAACGGGGAATCCGGCACCGTGCTGACCAGCTAACGGGGAACCCGGCACCGTGCTGACCAGCTAACGGGGAACCCGGCACCGTGCTGACCAGCTAACGGGGAACCCGGCACCGTGCTGACCAGCTAACGGGGAACCCGGCACCGTGCTGACCAGCTAACGGTGTACTCGGCACCGTGCTGACCAGCTAACGGGGAACCCGGCACCGTGCTGACCAGCTAACGGGGAACCCGGCACCGTGCTGACCAGCTAACGGGGAACCCGGCACCGTGCTGACCAGCTAACGGGGAACCCGGCACCGTGCGGACCAGCTAACGGGGAACCCGGCACCGTGCTGACCAGCTAACGGGGAACCCGGCACCGTGCTGACCAGCTAACGGGGAATCCGGCACCGTGCTGACCAGCTAACGGGGAACCCGGTACCGTGCTGACCAGCTAACGGGGAACCCGGCAACGTGCTGACCAGCTAACGGTGTACTCGGCACCGTGCGGACCAGCGGGGCCGTCTGGCTGCTGACCACGGCTGAACAGATGGCGCTGGCGTCAGTTTCACGGCAGAACGGCGCGCCGTGGATATTACGATCTCAGACGCGCACAAGAGCACCCACGCTCTCTCTCTCTCTCTCTCTCTCTCTCTCTCTCTCTCTCTCTCTCTCTCTCTCTCTCTCTCTACACACACACACACACACACACACACACACACACACACACACACACACACACACACACACACACACACACACACACACACACACACACACACACACACACACACACACACACACACACACACACACACACACACACACACACACACACACACACACACACACACACACACACACACACACACACACACACACACACACACACACACACACACACACACACACACACACACACACACACACACACACACACACACACACACACACACACACACACACACACACACACACACACACACACACACACACACACACACACACACACACACACACACACACACACACACACACACACACACACACACACACACACACACACACACACACACACACACACACACACACACACACACACACACACACACACACACACACACACACACACACACACACACACACACACACACACACACACACACACACACACACACACACACACACACACACACACACACACACACACACACACACACACACACACACACACACACACACACACACACACACACACACACACACACACACACACACACACACACACACACACACACACACACACACACACACACACACACACACACACACACACACACACACACACACACACACACACACACACACACACACACACACACACACACACACACACACACACACACACACACACACACACACACACACACACACACACACACACACACACACACACACACACACACACACACACACACACACACACACACACACACACACACACACACACACACACACACACACACACACACACACACACACACACACACACACACACACACACACACACACACACACACACACACACACACACACACACACACACACACACACACACACACACACACACACACACACACACACACACACACACACACACACACCACACACACACACACACACACACACACACACACACACACACACACACACACACACACACACACACACACACACACACACACACACACACACACACACACACACACACACACACACACACACACACACACACACACACACACACACACACACACACACACACACACACACACACACACACACACACACACACACACACACACACACACACACACACACACACACACACACACACACACACACACACACACACACACACACACACACACACACACACACACACACACACACACACACACACACACACACACACACACACACACACACACACACACACACACACACACACACACACACACACACACACACACACACACACACACACACACACACACACACACACACACACACACACACACACACACACACACACACACACACACACACACACACACACACACACACACACACACACACACACACACACACACACACACACACACACACACACACACACACACACACACACACACACACACGCACACGCACGCACACACGAGCACACAGAATGGTGGAGAAGCGGGGGGGGGGTGGCGATCAGGACTTACCTGGGTGTACTCGGGTGCCAGCGGCGTCCCCGCGGTGACGGCCGGACCTCCTCCATGCATCTTCAGGGCGCGCACCGTGGCCACCAGGACGGCCGCGTCCGGCGTCAGACCGGAGGCGCGACACTTGATGTTGAAGAACTTCTCCATACCTGCAACACAAAGTCGGCAGGGATGTGTCAAACGGACGAGACAACATGATAAGTGACAGAGCGGCGACTTAAAACAACACAATTCAAAGGAAAGTCGACAAAGACGACGGGTCAAAGTCTTCACCAAAACGTATATTGTGCTTAGTTTGACACAAAATGAGTTGGCATTCTGCAAATTCACGGCCCCTCCATCCCCGCCCCCTCCCTCCCTCCCTTCATCCCCTCCCCTCCCCCTCCATTCCTTCATCCCTCCTTCCATCCCTTCATCCCCGCCATCGCTCCTTGCCCCTTCCCTCCACCCCCCCCCCCCCCCTGACTCACCGATATCGGCGCCGAAGCCTGCCTCGGTGACCACGTATCCCTTCTTTCCGGCCAGCTTCAGCGCGATCCGGTCTGCCAGCACGCTCGAGTTGCCGTGCGCGATGTTAGCGAACGGACCGGCGTGGACGAACACGGGCGTGCCCTGCAGACTCTGCATCAGCGTCGGTCGAATGGCGTCTCGCATCAGCACGGTCATGGCGCCCGACACACCCTGCCGGGGGGAGAAGAGGGGGCCGTGTCAGGGGGAGGAGGGGGTGTCAGGGGGAGGAGGAGGTGTCATGGCGCCCGACACACCCTGCCGGGGGAGAAGAGGGGGGGGCGTGTCAGGGGGAGGAAGGGGTGTCAGGGCGCCCAACACAACCTGCCGGGGGGAGAAGAGGGGGGCCGTGTCATGGGAGGAGGGGTGTCAGGGACACATCTGCAGGGGGAGAAGAGGGGCCGTGTCAGGGGGAGGAGGGGGTGTCAGGGCGCCAGACACACCCTGCCGGGGGAGAAGAGGGGCCGTGTCAGGGGGAGGAGGAGGGGTGTCAGGGACACATCTGCCGGGGGAGAAGAGGGGGCCGTGCCAGGGGAGGAGGGGGTGTCAGGGACACATCTGCAGGGGGAGAAGAGGGGGCGTGTCAGGGGAGGAGGGGTGTCAGGGACACATCTGCAGGGGGAGAAGAGGGGCCGTGTCAGGGGAGGAGGGGTGTCAGGGACACATCTGCAGGGGGAGAAGAGGGGGCCGTGTCAGGGGGAGGAGGGGTGTCAGGGACACATCTGCAGGGGGAGAAGAGGGGCCGTGTCAGGGGGAGGAGGAGTGTCAGGGACACATCTGCAGGGGGAGAAGAGGGGGCGTGTCAGGGGGAGGAGGGGTGTCAGGGACACATATGCCGGGGGAGAAGAGGGGGCGTGTCAGGGGGAGGAGGAGGTGTCAGGGCGCCCGACACACCCTGCCGGGGGAGAAGAGGGGCCGTGTCAGGGGGAGGAGGGGTGTCAGGGACACATCTGCCGGGGGAGAAGAGGGGCCGTGTCAGGGGGAGGAAGGGTGTCAGGGACATATCTGCAGGGGAGAAGAGGGGGCCGCGTGTCAGGGGGAGGAGGGGTGTCAGGGACACACCCTGCCGGGGGGAGAAGAGGGGCCGTGTCAGGGGGAGGAGGGGTGTCAGGGACACATCTGCAGGGGGAGAAGAGGGGGCGTGTCAGGGGGAGGAGGGGTGTCAGGGACACATCTGCAGGGGGAGAAGAGGGGCCGTGTCAGGGGAGGAGGGGTGTCAGGGACACATCTGCAGGGGTAGAAGAGGGGCCGTGTCAGGGGGAGGAGGGGTGTCAGGGACACATCTGCAGGGGGAGAAGAGGGGCCGTGTCAGGGGGAGGAGGGGGTGTCAGGGACACATCTGCAGGGGGAGAAGATGGGCCGTGGCAGGGGGAGGAGGGGTGTCAGGGACACATCTGCAGGGGGAGAAGAGGGGCCGTGACAGGGGGAGGAGGGGTGTCAGGGACACATCTGCAGGGGGAGAAGAGGGGGCCGTGTCAGGGGGAGGAGGGGTGTCAGGGACACATCTGCAGGGGGAGAAGAGGGGCCGTGTCAGGGGGAGGAGGGGGTGTCAGGGACACATCTGCAGGGGGAGAAGAGGGGCCGTGGCAGGGGGAGGAGGGGTGTCAGGGACACATCTGCAGGGGGAGAAGAGGGGCCGTGTCAGGGGGAGGAGGGGTGTCAGGGACACATCTGCAGGGGGAGAAGAGGGGCCGTGTCAGGGGGAGGAGGGGGTGTCAGGGACACATCTGCAGGGGGAGAAGAGGGGCCGTGGCAGGGGGAGGAGGGGTGTCAGGGACACATCTGCAGGGGGAGAAGAGGGGCCGTGGCAGGGGGAGGAGGGGTGTCAGGGACACATCTGCAGGGGGAGAAGAGAGACCGTGTCAGGGGGAGGAGGGGTGTCAGGGACACATCTGCAGGGGGAGAAGAGGGGCCGTGTCAGGGGGAGGAGGGGTGTCAGGGACACACCCTGCCGGGGGGAGAAGAAGGGGCGTGTCAGGGGGAGGAGGGGGTGTCAGGGCGCCCGACACACCCTGCCGGGGGAGAAGAGGGGGTGTGTCAGGGGGAGGAGGGGGTGTCAGGGCGCCCGACACACCCTGCCGGGGGGAGAAGAGGGGGCGTGTCAGGGGGAGGAGGGGTGTCAGGGACACATCTGCAGGGGGAGAAGAGGGGGCCGTGTCAGGGGGAGGAGGGGTGTCAGGGCGCCCGACACACCCTGCCGGGGGCAGAAGAGGGGCCGTGTCAGGGGGAGGAGGGGTGTCAGGGACACATCTGCAGGGGGAGAAGAGGGGCGTGTCAGGGGGAGGAGGGGTGTCAGGGACACATCTGCAGGGGGAGAAGAGGGGCCGTGTCAGGGGAGGGGGTGTCAGGGCGCCCGACACACCTTGCCGGGGGGAGAAGAGGGGGCCGTGTCAGGGGGAGGAGGGGTGTCAGGGACACATCTGCAGGGGGAGAAGAGGGGCCGTGGCAGGGGGAGGAGGGGTGTCAGGGACACATCTGCAGGGGGAGAAGAGGGGGCCGTGTCAGGGGGAGGAGGGGTGTCAGGGACACATCTGCAGGGGGAGAAGAGGGGCCGTGTCAGGGGGAGGAGGGGTGTCAGGGACACATCTGCAGGGGGAGAAGAGGGGCCGTGTCAGGGGAGGGGGTGTCAGGGCGCCCGACACACCTTGCCGGGGGGAGAAGAGGGGGCCGTGCCAGGGGGAGGAGGGGTGTCAGGGACACATCTGCAGGGGGAGAAGAGGGGCCGTGGCAGGGGGAGGAGGGGTGTCAGGGACACATCTGCAGGGGGAGAAGAGGGGGCCGTGTCAGGGGGAGGAGGGGTGTCAGGGACACATCTGCAGGGGGAGAAGAGGGGCCGTGTCAGGGGGAGGAGGGGTGTCAGGGACACATCTGCAGGGGGAGAAGAGGGGCCGTGTCAGGGGAGGGGGTGTCAGGGCGCCCGACACACCTTGCCGGGGGGAGAAGAGGGGGCCGTGTCAGGGGGAGGAGGGGTGTCAGGGACACATCTGCAGGGGGAGAAGAGGGGCCGTGTCAGGGGGAGGAGGGGTGTCAGGGACACATCTGCAGGGGGAGAAGAGGTCCGAGGTGTCAGGGGGAGGAGGGGTGTCAGGGACACATCTGCAGGGGGAGAAGAGGGGCCGTGTCAGGGGAGGAGGGGTGTCAGGGACACATCTGCAGGGGGAGAAGAGGGGCCGTGTCAGGGGGAGGAGGAGGTGTCAGGGACACATCTGCAGGGGGAGAAGAGGGGGCGTGTCAGGGGGAGGAGGGGTGTCAGGGACACATCTGCCGGGGGAGAAGAGGGGCCGTGTCAGGGGGAGCAGGGGTGTCAGGGACACATCTGCCGGGGGAGAAGAGGGGCCGTGTCAGGGGGAAGAGGGGTGTCAGGGACACATCTGCAGGGGGAGAAGATGGGCCGTGTCAGGGGGAGGAGGGGGTGTCAGGGACACATCTGCAGGGGGAGAAGAGGGGCCGTGTCAGGGGGAGGAGGGGTGTCAGGGACACATCTGCAGGGGGAGGAGGGGAGGAGTATCAGGGGGAGGAGGGGTGTCAGGGGGAGGAGGGGTGTCAGGGGGAGGAGGGGAGGAGTATCAGGGGGAGGAGAGGTGTGGCAGAGGCTGGCACAGCTTCCAGGGGATGATAAACCTACCAGAGGGTATGCATATGACAAGCTTGTGAAAGTGTATACCGGATGCAACTGCGTTTTGATGAGTGAAGAAGACAAGGGCAACACACAACAAGGGCAACAGTACAGATACCATCCCATCCGCTGCCATAGCTGCCCTCCCCCCCCCCCCCCCCCCCCGTCCCGTCGGCGCTGCCTCATCTCCCCCGTGTGTCCCTATGACAAGCGACTCGCTCTTTAGCCGCTCAGGGACCTTCGTGAACCACCTCCGGCACTCCGAGGTGCCAGGTGGCGACATCTCGGCAGTTGCCGGGAACGTCAGCACGCGCAGCAGCCGGCCGTCTCTATCTGGACAGTATCCGGTATCCCCGCCGCCTCCGCTGCCGCCGGACGCACCGGCATCATCTGGCCGCTGTAGTGTCTGCTCGCGTCTGTCTCTGTCCGTCCGTCTGTGTCTGTGTGTCTGCCTGTGTCTGTGTGTGCGCGAGTGTGGCCAAGCTGTCCGGCCTGGCGTAGCGATGTGGCAGCGGTCTCCGCTCACGTCTGTGTTGGTGTGGGTGGTGGCGGTGGTGACGGTGGTGGCGGTGGTGACGGTGGTGACGGGGCAGGAAGACGCCGCGCATGTGTCCACCATCGACTGTCAGCGCTGCATCTGTAGCCAGCAGGAGAGCGTCTTCAGTCTGCACTGTCAGCTGACCGGCACCGAGGTCAGTGGTCCGGCGTCAGCTGACCGGCACCGAGGTCAGTGGTCCGGGGTCAGTTGACCGGCACCGAGGTCAGTGGCCTGGGGTCAGTGGCTACGTCAGAGGTGTGATGGCAATAATCGCCAAACGGCAGATAGTTACGATATGTACCAAGCGCACGGCTCAGCCGGTTTCATTAGAAACACCCGTATCGCGTGGAGTATAAAATCATCTATCCGTTCTCCAGAGGCAGCTGAATATAGTCCAGTATTTGTGAAACCGCACCACCAAACGGGGCTGCAAGGGTTGAGATTATCCGATTGGAGCTGCAGGTTTTGTCGCGTGCTCCAGCACGTCGTGCTGGACGGACACGGTACGCTAAAGTTTCTCCGATTAGAGCTGCATGTTTTGCCGTGTTCCAGAACGTGGTGCTGGACGGGCACGGCCCGCTGGACTTCTCCGGCCGTACGCTCTACATACGGCTGGAGAACGCCAGCTCCCTGTACGTGGGCGCGGGGTTCCTGGGCGCCCTCCGACGATACTACTCGGTGGCGGTCGACCTCTGGGCCATCGGCAACCTCAGCTTCGCCGCCGACTTCCGTCCGAAGAACCGCTTCCTCTTCATGGGTGAGAAAAACTACCGAGAACTGTGCGACTGGTGAATGGATGATAAGTGTGCTTATTCAATCTTGGGAATTATAATGCTCAATGACAGCAGACTTGTAAACGATTATGTGTTTGAAAGAGGTGACTGTTCAAGTCTGAGATTCCCAGCCTCAGTTTAGTGTGGAGAATGTTGCCGAGTTTTGAGCCTTCATGATAGTACTTTGGTGGGTGAGGAGGGCCCAGCTGCTGGGAGACTGCTCTTTTAAACTGGCTGTATCGGGTAAGGATGCGTGTCTGTTCGGGTAACGTATTCCACAGACGCGTTGTGGCTGGAATGAAGGATCGTTGTAAAGAGGTTGTACGATTGTGCGGTAGTGTGGAATGTGCTATTTCTGAGTGTTCTCCCTGTGTCTTGCTGGCGTGTGTGTGGAAGTGTGTCCGTTATGTACTGTGGTATTCTTTGTGTCGTTTCTGAGCTTAAAGTATAAGTTGAGTTTGTGAAATTTTCGTCTGTCTGCTAAACTAGTCCACCCTAAGTCGCGTCTGAGTCCAGTTATGCTCGGAACAGTCCAGTTATGCTCGGAACAGTCCAGTTATGCTCGGAACAGTCCAGTTATGCTCGGGACAGTCCAGTTATGCTCGGAACAGTCCAGTTATGCTCGGAACAGTCCAGTTATGCTCGGAACAGTCCAGTTATGCTCGGAACAGTCCAGTTATGCTCGCAGCTCGGAACAGTAGTCATGGTCCAATCCACTCAAGACGTATCGACGTTCATGCCTTCTATGTGGAGATGTGATTCATGCATGTTACCTACAGGTGAAGGGGAAGGGGAAACCCAATGGCATTGCCATTTGCTACGATTATAAACATGAACTGCGCAGTCCCACCTACTATCACAGTAATACAGGATTAATGTGCATGGGAAATGCTTCGTAAGTCCGCGATTAGGAACGCGTATGACGACATCCTACCAAATGCACACCTGCAGAAAGCGTGCGTCATTCTGCAAACGAACAATAAAGTCGTACATAGGGACCATTCGCGCGTGAACGTGCCAAGTTCCGGTTCTCCATCAAAAAGCACACAGAGCGCTATCAATAGCGAGGCTATGACTTTCACCTGGCTTTCACACCGGCTCACACGGTCTCCCAACGACTGCGGGGAGCGATAGCGTATCAACCGACTCAGTCTGCACTGTACAAACAGGGCTGTTTTACAGAGGACAAAGGTTCTCATTCGTATGCCGCAATCAGACAGAGACGGCAGCGCTCCTCAGTGAATCATGGGATGACGAGTCACAGCGCGTTGTGAAACGCTTCCGGAAACTTCCACTCGTGAACCTGACTCACTGTCGATCAGCTCGAGCCAATGCTACGCCAACTCGGTCACTGTCGAGTCGATATTTTCGGTAGAAGTGTGTGTAATTCCGGGTCAACTTGGACTCCTTTGTGTTAAATGTGACTCGCATACCAACACTTGAACCACACAATAGTGAATATATACGCAAAATGAACAGCATCAGAATGCCGGTTGCCTGAATGCCGGTTCAGGCTACGGTGCTTTGTCCTCGCAAAAGAAGTTAAATAAAGAGAGGAAATTAAACAATGATCACTAAGCGTGAGTGTGATTTCCGAACTAGCCTTACCCAGTGTAATGTACAGGAAGCCTGTCAGCGTTAATCACGCCAGGGCTGGACAACTGTATCAACGTGACCAGCGTCGCCAAACCTCAACTGCTTCCAATACCGTTCCTCAGTATGCCAAGTAGGGACAGGTGGGCAGAAGATAGGCCATATTAGGGTCGACTTAAGTTAAGAGAAGCCAATTCAAACGTGAGCTAAACGGCTGCACTGTCATTTGTCAAAGCCATAAATTTACTGTTGTGCTGTTTAAGCACGGTATTGCCGGCACTCCCTGAGTCAACAATGTCAACATCAACAATGACAATGGCAACAATGGCAATATCAACATCAGACAAGCAGTTGCCATTTCCTGCTGAATCCTGACTAAGCTTCTGTGTATTTTAAAGCAAAATAACCCCGTTATCAAACCAGTGACTAGTATACCGATAAGACCAGCTAAGGCCGAGTACCGCTGCCGGTGGGCCTGAATTAACAGCGGTCGGTCTGGTGACGGCGTACAGCGGGCTGACTCGCTGAAACGTCGTGGCCAGGCAGCGTACTGCCCGACCACGGCGGCAAACCTGTGTAGGTACTTGGTTTGCAGCATGCCGTACATGAGCCTGTCCGCCTGTCCGCCCATACTGAGCCTGTCCGGCTGTCTGCTTCCCGTCCCGATCATGGCGTGCCTCGGTGGAGAGCTACACAGTCAGTACAGCAACAATGCAGTCGCTGTTCCTGCACCTCCAATCGGAAACGCATTTTCTCACAGCAGTTACAGCTGGGCCGGCATTTATCGTAATTGGAGCCTCATTCACACTCGTAACCTCAGAATATTTGATCGACCAAATGTTTTGAAGAGTACGGGAAACAATCAAAATGCACGTTTCATATAAGACTAACAGTCATTGAGCTCCACTTTCGATACTCTCTTACAGTGGCGTCGCCACCACTGGGGACACTAGGGACGTTGTCCCTGGTAATTTTTAACCATCCCTAATACGGTCCCATGTTAAAGGACACGTGTATACCTGGACTTGACTGTACTAATTTTCAAACCGTGGCGACACCATTGCTCCCTTGCAGACACATTATAACCACGCATAACACAAATTACTTTGTGAATGTCCACAGGTGTCGGAATTGTGAACTGCAGTTTGCCCGAGCTGCCGCAAGGTGTCGTTTCGCACAGTAACGCCATCGGGCTTCGCATCTCCGGCTCCAGCGTAGGCGTCATCCGCCGCGGCGCCTTCGCAGACGTCAGCAAGGTGAGCTACTCAGTACTCACTGCTGATGACGCCGACACCTGTACCTCTTCAGCACTTCAGCGATTTGTGATCCGCCATTCGTGAACAATGCAATGGCATTGAACTTCCGCGATGCGCGCGTGTGGTTCCCAGGAATGTGTAACTTGAAAGTGGATTTGCCCCTTGTAACACGCCTTACGTGCCAATGGGATAGGGCAAAGGCGGAATACTTCAGGTCCTGGAAGGAGATATCGGGTATAGTGGCGATATTACTGGCATCATGCATATAACATCCAGTCAACCTATTGCAAATCCAGCCAGAATCACCACCTTTAAAGCTGTGGTGACTGATGAGTCTGGTGATTTCTTAATTCTCACTAAGTGGTGAACCAACGTGATTCACGGTTTGGCATCCACTCTAAAATGCAGCCCAGTATAAAAACTCGTCTGCCAACTGAGGATCCTATAGTGTCGAGTACACGTCCAGCTGACTGCAGCCTGCATGTAGTCACTCTGAGAGCTTATATAGTGTCGAGTACACGTCCAGCTGACTGCAGCCTGCATGTAGTCACTCTGAGAGCTTATATAGTGTCGAGTACACGTCCAGCTGACTGCAGCCTGCACGTAGTCACTCTGAGAGCTTATATAGTGTCGAGTACACGTCCAGCTGACTGCAGCCTGCATGTAGTCACTCTGAGAGCTTATATAGTGTCGAGTACACGTCCAGCTGACTGCAGTCTGCATGTAGTCACTCTGAGAGCTTATATAGTGTCGAGTACACGTCCAGCTGACTGCAGCCTGTATGTAGTCACTCTGAGAGCTTATATAGTGTCGAGTACACGTCCAGCTGACTGCAGCCTGCACGTAGTCACTCTGAGAGCTTATATAGTGTCGAGTACACGTCCAGCTGACTGCAGCCTGCACGTAGTCACTCTGAGAGCTTATATAGTGTCGAGTCCACGTCCAGCTGACTGCAGTCTGCATGTAGTCACTCTGAGAGCTTATATAGTGTCGAGTACACGTCCAGCTGACTGCAGCCTGCACGTAGTCACTCTGAGAGCTTATATAGTGTCGAGTACACGTCCAGCTGACTGCAGTCTGCATGTAGTCACTCTGAGAGCTTATATAGTGTCGAGTACACGTCCAGCTGACTGCAGCCTGCACGTAGTCACTCTGAGAGCTTATATAGTGTCGAGTACACGTCCAGCTGACTGCAGCCTGCATGTAGTCACTCTGAGAGCTTATATAGTGTCGAGTACACGTCCAGCTGACTGCAGCCTGCATGTAGTCACTCTGAGAGCTTATATAGTGTCGAGTCCACGTCCAGCTGACTGCAGCCTGCATGTAGTCACTCTGAGAGCTTATATAGTGTCGAGTACACGTCCAGCTGACTGCAGCCTGCATGTAGTCACTCTGAGAGCTTATGTAGTGTCGAGTCCACGTCCAGCTGACTGCAGTCTGCATGTAGTCACTCTGAGAGCTTCCTCTCCCGCACCACAGCCCAGCACACCAGCACTAGTGGCACGCTCCTGATCCGCGCCGATGACCGCTGATCTCTGACCGCTGACCGCTGACCACTGACCTCTAACCTCTAACATCTGACCCCTGACCCCTGACCTCTGACCTCTGACCTCTGACCTCTGACCTCCGACCTCTGACCTCTGACTCGCGTCTCTGACCTCTGACCTGCGCCTCTGACCCGCGTCTCTGACCTCTAACCGCGCCTCTGACCTCTAACCGCGCCTCTGACCTCTGACCCGCGCCTCTGACCTCTGACCTGTCACAGGTGCGCTACATAGAGCTGACGGACAGTCAGGTGGGTAGCGTGGAGGGCCCGCAGATCGGCCGGCTGCACCTCAGTCACCGTCAGCACGTGCACGACGGCAGACTAGGTCTGCTGGTGAGCGGCTGCAGCGTCGGCGCCGTGCAGGAGGGCGCGCTCAGCGTCGAGACGGAGACGGAGGATGAGTTTGTAGAGGTCAGTGTCGAGACGGAGACGGAGGATGAGCTTGTAGAGGTCAGTGCCGAGACAGAGACGGAGGATGAGTTTGTAGAGGTCAGTGTCGAGACGGAGACGGAGGATGAGTTTGTAGAGGTCAGTGTCGAGACGGAGACGGATGATGAGCTTGTAGAGGTCAGTGCCGAGACAGACACGGAGGGGAGTCGGAGCTCGGAGCGAGAGGTAGAAGAGACTGATGGTCGGTACAAACTCCCGCATTTCGGTCACGTTCCGAAAGACGACCCTAAATGTTTCCTGTTCTAGATGGTAGAGAATGAAAAGTTCACACATGACAAGCATCTGTCTCGTCAGCAGAACTGTCCGTTCCATAACGCAAGCAGGCTCTCGGCGGACCAGTGTTTCATCCCTCGTGCATTGCCTTCCGTGCAGCAACAGAGGCACAATATGTCTCTAGTCAATCACTACCGTCTCATTGACACACCTCCGCGCTTCTCCCATCCTAACTACCATGCTCTCCACAGATAACCAACACAATCATCGCCGAGCTGGGCCCGGGCGGGCTCTCCGTGTCCGGCGCCGGCTCCTTCCTGGTCAACCACACCGTCTTCAGCTACCTCGCCACCGGCGCGCTCGACATCAGCGCGCGCGGCGGCATATCGCTGCTGAACTCCCGCGTGTCAGCCGCCGCGCCGGCGCCGCTGTGGCGGGTGCGTGGCGGGAACGGCACGCGGCTGGACAACGTCACCTTCTGCCAGCCTCCGTGCCCGGCACTGCTGCTGCTGGACCGGCCGACAGGCGAGGAGCGGCTCGGTCGGCTGCGGTTCAGATGCGGAGAGGTGCGGCCGGGCTGGACGGCGGCGGCGGCGGCCGGGCGGCACACGGTGTCGGCCGGACTGCGCCGCTACCTCCTCCGTGTCGAGGCAGTGGCGGGGTGCGATCCGTCAGCTGGTGCCGGCGGGACGGGGACACAGATGGTGGTCTCGCAGCAGTCCGGCGCGGCAGGCAGCGGCGGTGCGGGGCTGTTTGGTAACCCGGCCCAGGCTGGTCTGGAGTTCCTGATACTGGCTCTGGCCGCCGTCGCAGTCGCAGCGCTGGCCGCCGTCGGTGTGGCGGCGGTGAGGAGGCGGCGGTGGCGGCGAGCGGAGGCGACCGAGACGGAGGTGCTGGTCGAGGCGGCAGGCGGCTTCGGAGAACAAAGCTGGGATTGTGACGGCCGACGGGTGACTGGCGCTGGGACTCAACTGACTCCGCTGGATTGACTACAGTCCTGCAGCGAGGAGAATACCTTACAGCGTGGCGGTCGTACGACTCCGATCGGTTGTGATGAGTTGATAGGTGGACAAAGAGCCGGTCACCGTCCCTAGTGGGTGGGAACAGGGGCCATGTGTGTGCCGGTCACCGTCCCTAGTGGGTGGCAACAGGGGCCTCTCTCTGCGCCATCACCACATTGGTGACAGCCAACAGCCAAGGAGTTGTGGTGTTTCGTCAGGTTAGTAGCATACGTGTCCAATAGAGTTTTAGCGTACTCGTATTATATTGTTAAATAGCGGATTTGTGATATTGTTACTAGGGATACGTGCCTGGATAGTGAATAATATGCATCAACTTTCAAGAACGGGATAAAATCATCTCGTTTGTGAACCGTCAGACCGAAACCACAGGCTGTCGGGCACGGTTCCTCCCTCCCCTCCCCTCCCCCTCTCACAAGATCGTCAGCGGTCCCATCCCCTCCTCTCCCCTCCCCCCTCTCACCAGGTCGTCAGCGGTGACCGGCTGTCCGGAGCGGTCGGAGGCCACCACGCAGCGTCCCAGCCTCCCCTCCCCTCCCCCCTCTCACCAGGTCGTCAGCGGTGACCGGCTGTCCGGAGCGGTCAGAGGCCACCACGCAGCGTCCCAGCCTCCCCTCCCCTCCCCCCTCTCACCAGGTCGTCAGCGGTGACCGGCTGTCCGGAGCGGTCCGAGGCCACCACGCAGCGTCCCAGCCTCCCCTCCCCTCCCCCCTCTCACCAGGTCGTCAGCGGTGACCGGCTGTCCGGAGCGGTCCGAGGCCACCACGCAGCGTCCCAGCCTCCCCTCCCCTCCCCCCTCTCACCAGGTCGTCAGCGGTGACCGGCTGTCCGGAGCGGTCGGAGGCCACCACGCAGCGTCCCAGCCTCCCCTCCCCCTCTCACCAGGTCGTCAGCGGTGACCGGCTGTCCGGAGCGGTCCGAGGCCACCACGCAGCGTCCCAGCCTCCCCTCCCCTCCCCCCTCTCACCAGGTCGTCAGCGGTGACCGGCTGTCCGGAGCGGTCCGAGTCCACCACGCAGCGTCCCAGCCTCCCCTCCCCCCTCTCACCAGGTCGTCAGCGGTGACCGGCTGTCCGGAGCGGTCCGAGGCCACCACGCAGCGTCCCAGCCTCCCCTCCCCTCCCCCCTCTCACCAGGTCGTCAGCGGTGACCGGCTGTCCGGAGCGGTCCGAGGCCACCACGCAGCGTCCCAGCCTCTGCCGCATGTCTCGCAGGCTGGTCGTCAGCGCCAGCACGGCCATCACCTCGCTGGCCACGGCGATGTCGAACTGGCAGACGCGCGTGTGACCCTTCTCCGTGACCGACTGGCCCACGGTGATCTTACGCAGGAACCGGTCGTTCGTGTCCATCACTGCGGACATCACGTGACGTGTTCATCACTGCCGACATCACATGACGTGTCCATCACTGCCGACAACACATGACGTATCCATCACTGCGGACATCACGTCATGACGTGACCATCACTGCCGACATCACGTCATGACGTGTCCATCACTGCCGACATCACATGACGTGTCCATCACTGCCGACATCACATGACGTGTTCATCACTACCGACATCACATGACATGTACATCACTGCCGACATCACATGACGTGTTCATCACTATCGACATCACATGACCTGTACATCACTACCGACATCACATGACGACGTGTATATCACTGCCGACATCACATGACCTGTACATCACTACCGACATCACATTACGTGTACATCACTACCGACATCACACGACATGTACATCACTGCCGACATCACGTCATGACGTGTACATCACTGCCGACATCACATGACGTGTTCATCACTACCGACATCACACGACATGTTCATCACTGCCCACATCACATGACGTGTCTATCACTGCCGACATCACGTTATGACGTGTCCATCACTGCCGACATCACATGACGTGTTCATCACTGCCGACATCACGTCATGACGTGTACATCACTGCCGACATCACATGATGTGTCCTTTACTGCCGACATCACATGACGTGTTCATCACTACCGACATCACACGACGTGTCCATCACTGCCGACATCACGTCATGACGTGTTCATCACTGCCGACATCACATGACGTGTCCATCACTGCCGACATCACACGACGTGTACATCACTGCCGACATCACGTTATGACGTGTCCATCACTGCCGACATCACGTTATGACGTGTCCATCACTGCCGACATCACACGACGTGTACATCACTGCCGACATCACATGACGACGTATACATCACTGCCGACATCACGTGACGTGTACATCACTATCGACATCACATGACCTGTACATCACTACCGACAACACATGACGTGTTAATCACTGTCGACATCACATGACGTGTCCATCACTGCCGACATCACGTCATGACGTGTTCATCACTGCCGACATCACGTCATGACGTGTATATCACTGCCGACATCACGTCATGACGTGTTCATCACTGACGACATCACGTCATGACGTGTACATCACTGCCGACATCACGTCATGACGTGTTCATCACTGCCGACAACACAGGACGTGTCCATCACTGCCGACATCACACGACGTGTTCATCACTGCCGACATCACGTCATGGCGTGTACATCACTACCGACATCACGTTATGACGTGTCCATCACTGCCGACATCACATGACGTGTTCATCACTGCCGACATCACGTCATGGCGTGTACATCACTGCCGACATCACGTCATGGCGTGTACATCACTACCGACATCACGTCATGACGTGTACATCACTGCCGACATCACGTCATGACGTGTCATCACTGCCGACATCACGTCATGACGTGTTCATCACTGCCGACATCACGTCATGACGTGTTCATCACTGCCGACATCACGTCATGACGTGCACATCACTGCCGACATCACGTCATGACGTGTTCATCACTGCCGACATCACGTCATGACGTGTTCATCACTGCCGACATCACGTCATGACGTGTACATCACTGCCGACATCACATGACGACGTGTACATCACTGCCGACATCACGTCATGACGTGTACATCACTGCCGACATCACGCCATGACGTGTACATCACTGCCGACATCACGTCATGACGTATCCATCACTGCCGACATCACGTCATGACGTGTTCATCACTGCCGACATCACGTCATGACGTGTTCATCACTGCCGACATCACGTCATGACGTGTCATCACTGCCGACATCACATGACGTGTTCATCACTGCCGACATCACGTCATGACGTGTACATCACTGCCGACATCACGTCATGACGTGTTCATCACTGCCGACATCACGTCATGACGTGTTCATCACTGCCGACATCACGTCATGACGTGTTCATCACTGCCGACATCACGTCATGACGTGTCCATCACTGCCAACATCACGTCATGACGTGTTCATCACTGGCGACATCACGTCATGACGTGTTCATCACTGCCGACATCACGTCATGACGTGTCCATCACTGCCGACATCACGTCATGACGTGTCCATCACTGCCGACATCACGTCATGACGTGTCAATCACTGCCGACATCACGTCATGACTGGTACATCACTGCCGACATCACGTCATGACGTGTCCATCACTGCCGACATCACGTCATGACGTGTCCATCACTGCCGACATCACGTCATGACGGGTACATCACTGCCGACATCACGTCATGACGTGTTCATCACTGCCGACATCACATGACGGGTACATCACTGAGTCGGGAGGCAGACAATAGACCAAAGTGTACAGCCCGGTTAAGCTCTGTGCATACAATTACCAACTGCGTACGAATTACCACAGGACTGCAACACAACTACACCCAGACATGTAAATACCCAGCCTTGGTATCGCACGTGAAGCACATTAGCTGCGAGAATATCTACCAAGTGTGTGTATATTGTTAACCCGCGCACTGCAGGGGGGGGGGGGGGGGGGGGGGGGGTTGATTTCCGCCCCCCCCCCTCAGGTTTTCAAAGATAGCGAAAAAAACGGCGGCGCGCGGCGCCGCCGGGTTTTCGCACACCTGTCAGCACATCAATTGCGCACACTTTGAAGAAAAAATAACCTCGGGTCATCTCAGGTCAGGTCACCAGACCAGGTCAAGTGACCCCACCTCCAAAAATGTTTGCAGTTGTGCCAAGGCCAGAGTTTTTGACCGATCAGTTTGAAACTTACAGGATGTCATGAGGGCATAAGTACTTACAATTCGTATATCTCGGAATTTTGATATCGGTGACCTAAGGTCAGGTCAATTTCGTAACCTCCCCATAATAAGTCAATGGGGAAATATACAAATGCTAAGGATATGCATGATATTAGTCCAATGACTTCTGGATCACGTTATTATAGGATATTCTTGATGATCCAAGTGTAAATTTTGTTCAGTGACCCCTATTGGGTCATTTGAGGTCATGCGAGGTCACCATCACTTTTTTGTCAATAACTCCCGACATAATGAAGATAGAGAAGTAAAACAGACATCAATGTGTGTGTCTCGTCGAGACACGTCTTCCCATATACAACATACCCTACTTGGGTCACCACTTGACCTTGACCTGAGGTCAATTTGTTAAGTTAACTTAACAAGGTCACCATGTATATCATTCAAAGCGCCTTGACAGGATAAACACAATGGCGTAAACAGTTTTATGTTATCTTTATTACATAAAAAGTTAATAGCGAAAAACGATTTAGCAAAAAAAAACGTCATTTTTTTCTTCTTTGACCTCTGGAGCCTCAAATATTGACCTGAGATCAAATTTGAAGACACCTAAGCGATTTCAAATTTCACTGGCTGGCGTTTTTTTTTTTGCGTTTGTTTCTAACTAGCATAGTTTCTGAGATATATGGGCATTTCTGGATCGATGTCCTAAACAGGAAAAAAAATGGAAAATTTGACCTTTGATGACCTCTGGTGACCTCAATTTTGACCTGACCTAAACCAATACTGAAATACTTTCGATAGAACATGTATCAAGATATGAAATGCCGTTTTCCGCTTCTCGCTACGTAGCGTAGGTTTTTTAGATTTCAGGGGGGGGAAATCAACCCCCACCCCCCCCCCCCCTGCAGTTCGTGTTCGGCGCAAAGCCCCTGCAGTGGGCGCGGTTAACCCGCGCCGTGCTGGGGGGGGGGGGGCGTTTAAGACCCCTCCCCCCCCAAAGTTTTTCGAGGATAGCGAAAAAAAACGGCGGCGCTACGCGCCGCCGTTTTTAGCACAGGTCTTAGGACATCAATTATCCACATAGTGTGAAATGTTTACCTCGGGTCATGTCAGGTCAGGTCACCAGGCCAGGTCACGTGACCCCCACCTCCAAAAATGTTTCCGGTCGTACACCACAGCCACAGTTTGGCCGATCTATCCGTACTTACAGGATTTCATAAGGGCGATAGTACCTACAATTCGTTTATCTCGGATTTGTTTTATATCGGTGACCTAAGATCGGGTCAATTTCATGACCTCCCCATTATAAGTAAATGGGAAATAATCAGATGCTTCTATTCTGAAGATACGAATTATATCAGCCCAATTCCTCCTGGATCATGTTATCATAGGCCATTCTTGAAGTTCCAGGTGCAATTTTTGTTCAGTGATCCCTACATGATCAGATGAGGTCACCCGAGGTCACCAACACTTGCTTGCCAATAACTCTCGACAAAATCAAGATAGATAAGTGAAACTGGCACCAATGTGTTTGTCTCGTCGAGGCATGTCTCCCAATGTGCAACATGACCTAATTGTGTCACCACTTGACCTTGACCTGAGGTCAAATTTATAAGTTGATGTAACTTAGTCATCATGCATATGATGCGAAGCGCGATGCATATGATGCGAAAACTGTTTGCTAAAAAAATAGCCTTTTTTGACATTTGATGAGCTCTGAGCCTCTGGAACTATTGACCTGACCTAAAATCTGAGGACACCCTTAGCGATTGCTTTTTCAAGAGCTTGCCATTGTTTGTTTTTTCGTTTGCTCCTAGCTATCATAGTTCCTGTGATATCTGGGGGTTTCTGGAGCGGAAGTCCTAAAATTTCAAAATCTGACCCTGATGACCTCTGGTGACCTCAATATTGACCTGAGAGAGAAAAATCCCTGAAATAGTTTCAAAATGCATTTTGACGAGCTTTCGAACGGTGTTTTGGGGGTTTTGTCTATGTCTTATAGGAGCAGAGTTAGGGGGGCGTCCACCCCCCCCCCCCCCCCGACCCCCGACCCCCGACGCCCCGACCCCCGACCCCCCCCCCCCCCCCCCGGCACGGCGAGGTGGCCGCCGAGCACCGGCAACGCCACGGGCTAATCTCTCTCCATAAGCAGCGACCTCAGAAACTGTTCACAGATTACACAATACATGAACTGATACAACATTTTAAAACAAGCATTGTTACAAAGCACTAGCGGTGTATAGAGCATTGTTATCACGACCTCTTTAGTACGAACAGCAACATTCACCACAGCTCACCTGTCTGCCAGGTGATGGTATCGGGATCGATGCTCACCTCGCTGCCAGGTGATGGTATCGGGATCGATGCTCACCTCTCTGCCAGGTGATGGTATCGGGATCGATGCTCACCTCTCTGCCAGGTGTGAGGTGATGGTATCTGGATCGATGCTCACCTCTCTGCCCAGGTGTGAGGTGATGGTATCAGGATCGATACTCACCTCTCTGCAGGTGTGAGGTGATAGTATCGGGATCGATGCTCACCTCTCTGCAGGTGTGAGGTGATGGTATCGGGATCGATGCTCACCTCTCTGCCAGGTGATGGTATCGGGATCGATGCTCACCTCTCTGCCAGGTGATGGTATCGGGATCGATGCTCACCTCTCTACCAGTGTGAGTGATGGTATCTGATCGATCTCACCTCTCTGCCAGGTGTGAGGTGATGGTATCGGGATCGATGCTAACCCTCTGCCAGGTGATGGTATCTGGATCGATTGCTCACCTCTCTGCCAGGTGTGAGGGATGGTATCGGGATCGATGCTAACCTCTCTGCCAGGTGATGGTATCTGGATCGATGCTCACCTGTCTGCCAGGTGATGGTATCGAGATCGATGCTCACCTCTCTGCCAGGTGATGGTATCGGGATCGATATCGAGCCGGACGAAGCGTCGCACCTCCTCCTCCATCAGACTGTCCGGGCTCGGTCTTCTCTATGCCCAGCTTGGCCAGCCGGACCCGCTGGATAGCACTGAAGACCCGCTGGCCGTCCTTGGCAGGCACCAGCCGGCCGTAGAGGGCCGCGTCGCTTTGCGTCGCCTCGTGGAACATCCTGGCCTCCAGCTGGGCGGCAAGCAGGTTGTTGGCGGCCGTGGATGGCGTGGATGTCACCCGTCATGTGCAGGTTGAACTCCTCCATCGGGATCACCTGCGAGTAGCCGCCGCCGGCCGCGCCGCCTGTCGGAGAGGGGGACGATGGGGGAGGTGAGAGGAGGGGGACGATGGGAGGTGAGAGGAGGGGGACGAATGGGGAGGTGAGAGGAGGGGGACGATGGGGGAGGTGAGAGGAGGGGGACGATGGGGAGGTGAGGAGGAGGGGGACTATGGGGAGGTGAGAGGGAGGGGGACGATGGGGAAGGTGAGAGGAGGAAGACGATGGGGAGGTTGAGAGGAGGGGGACGATGGGGAGGTGAGAGGAGGGTGGACGATGGGGAGGTGAGGAGGAGGGGGGACGATGTGGAGGTGAGAGGAGGGGGACGATGGGAGTGAGAGGAGGGGGACGATGGGGAGGTGAGAGGAGGGGGACGATGGGGAGTGAGAGAGAGGGGACGATGGGGAGGTGAGAGGAGGGGGACGATGGGGAGGTGAGAGGAGGGGACGATGGGGAGGTGAGAGCGAGGGGGACGATGGGGATGTGAGAGGAGGGGGACGATGGGGAGGTGAGAGGAGGGGGGGACGATGGGGAGGTGAAGGGAGGGGGACGATGGGGACGTGTGAGGAGGGTGAGGGACGATGGGGGGCTGAGAGGAGGGGGACGATTGGGGAGGTCGATAGGCGGGAGACGATGGGAGGTCGCTTGAGGCAGGACGATGGCTGGCAGGTTGATACGGAGCGGGGACGATGGGGAGGTCTCATTGTTTCGTAGCTCTTTGGATCTGAGGGTTTCTGCAGATGGAGGGGGGACGTCTGGGGGGTTCCTTCGAGCTGCGAGGGGGCCGGCGAGTAGTCGCCGCCGGCCGGCCCGCCTGTCTGGAGATGAGTGGGACGGGAGAGGGAGGTTCACAGGAAGAGGAAGAGCGGAAGCCGCGGACGCTGGTCATGACTGAAATAGTCTGTAGCGATAACAATCCCAATGGAGACTGGATGTAGCGATATACATCCCAATGGAGAGGGATGTAGCGATATACATCCCAATGGAGAGGGATGTCGCGATATTACATCCCAATGGAGAGGGATGTCGCGATATATACATCCCAATGGAGAGGGATGTAGCGATATACATCCCAATGGGAGAGGGATGTAGCGATATACATCCCAATGGAGAGGGATGTAGCGATATACATCCCAATGGAGAGGGATGGTAGCGATATACATCCCAATGGAGATGGATGTAGCGATATACATCCCAATGGAGAGGGATGTAGCGATATACATCCCAATGGAGAGGGATGTAGTGAGATACATCTGGATGGAGAGGGATGTCGCATTATACATCCCAATGGAGGGGAATATTTTTAATCTCACCGTACAAACAGCCACCCCTGGTCACCGGAACGAGAAAGGAGAAGTACGATGTTGGCCACATTAGCCTAATGGTGAGGCATATAAGGAACGGACTTAACACTGGCGCGAGGCTCCTACATGCACTTTCTATTGAAGTTGCTGATACCCGTGCGGCCGAGTTTCCGTACCTTTAATGCCGAACGTGGGACCCTGGGGACGGCTGGCGAACGCAGGCGAACACGTTCCTGCGCAGCTCGGCGCCCAGCGCCTGAGACAGGCCGATCGTCGTGGTGCTCTTCCCCTCGCCCAGCGGCGTCGGCGTGATACTGCGGTAACACAGGGCGTCAATAGATGGCGCCACCGTGTACTGGCCACTAGGGGGCGTCGGCGTGATACTGCGGTGACACAGGGGCGCCACCGTGTACTGGCCACTAGGGGGCGCCGGCGTAATACTGCGGTAACACAGGGCGTCAACAGATGGCGCCACGTGCACTGGCCACTAGGGGGCGTCGGCGTGATACTGCGGTGACACAGGGCGTCAACAGATGGCCGCACCGTGTACTGGCCACTAGGGGGCGCCAGGCGTAATACTGCGGTAACACAGGGCGTCAACAGATGGCGCCACCGTGTACTGGCCACTAGGGGGCGTCGGCGTGATACTGCGGTGACACAGGGCGTCAACAGATGGCGCCACCGTTGTACTGGCCACTAGGGGGCGCCGGCGTAATACTGCGGTAACACAGGGCGTCCAAAAGATGGCGCCACCGTGCACTGGCCACTAGGGGGCGTCGGCGTGATACTGCGGTAACACAAGGCGTCAAGAGATGGCGCCACCGTGTACTGGCCACTAGGGGCGCCGGCGCGATACTGCGGTAACACAGGGCGTCAACAGATGGCGCCACCGTGTACTGGCCACTAGGGGGCGCCGGCGTGATTGGTAAGCGTGTTAGCAGGAAATACAAACACACGATAATTTGTATATGTAAACGATCAATGGATAAGAAAATATTGGCATAGACGGCATAGACATGCCATAGACGCAGATCACAATTGCCCTCATCTATTTCAGACATGTTTTAACTTATGAACTTATGGGTAAAAATAATGATTGCCTCTAATTGCAGGAAGTCCCCCGTCCGCTTCCTCCATCCACTAGCCACTCAGATCAGACATCAGACATCAGACATGAGCCACCAGCTGCCCATAACCCACCACCACCGCAGCAGCCGCCCGTGTCGCCACCTACCCGCCGACCACGACGTATTTTCCGTTTGTCGCGGTGCTGCAGGCGGTCGAGCACGGAGAGCGCCACCTTGGCCTTGGTCTCTCCGAACAGGTCCAATTCGGAGGGGAGCAGCCCGACGGCGGCGCCCAGCTCCGAGATGGCCCCGCGGCGTCTGGGCCCGGCTCACCGCTATGTCACTGGCGGGGCGGCACGGGAGGACACAGGTCAGGACAGAGAGGTGCGCAGAGTACAGGTCACGACACACAAAGTACAGGTCACAGTGCACAAAGTACAGGTCAAGACAGAAGGGTACACAAATACATATACCGCACGTCACAGTGCACACAGTACAGGTCACAGTGCACAAAGTAAAGGTCACAGTGCACGGAGTTCAGACAGAAGATAATTACTGCCACCACCTCGGTAGTTCTGCACCTCAGCTGCAGTCAGGAATTACCGTCGAAGATAGATATAACACCATTTACAATAAAGAATTACCGTTTATGATAACTAAAAGCCATAGATAGCTTAATATTCCTTGGAACGATACTTCAGCTCCTGCGATGGCATTGAAGATGAACCCGCCACTGACGCATCAGCGCACACATGTCCTGTATAAATACGCGTCCGTTTGGCAGCCGTCTGTCGGCTGAGACACTGACCTGGGCACGGGAGAGACGGTTGACGGGGGAGGGTGGTGTGAGAGACTGACCTGGGCACGGGAGAGACGGGTGACGGGGAGGGTGGTGGTGAGACACTGACCTGGGCACGGAGAGACGGGTGACGGGGGTTGGGGTGGTGGTGAGAGACTGACCTGGGCATGGAGAGAGCGGGGTGACGGGGGAGGGTGGTGGTGAGAGACTGACCTGGGCACGGGAGAGACGGGTGACGGGGGAGGGTGGTGTGGAGAGACTGACCTGGGCACGAGGGAGAGATGGGGTTGATGTCGAGCGGCTCCAGCTCCCAGCTGTCCCCTGTGCTCCCGCTCCACCGCCAGCGCCGCCGCCGCACCGTGTTCTGCATCAACATCGCCACCTGACGACGGACAGGTTCGGTCAGGTTACTGAGGTTACAGGTCAGGGCAGGGAAGGGTCACTGGGGTCATGGGCTGGGCAGGGGCAGCTACACCGCCGCTGCCCCGCACCGTGTTCTGCAACAGCATCGACCCACCTGAACGGGGGCAGGTCAGGTCAGGCCAGATCACGGGGGCAAGACAGGTCAGGCCATATCACGGGGCAGGACAGGTCAGGCCAGATCACGGGCCAGGTCATGGTCAGGTCACGGGCAGGCCAGGCCAGCCAGGTCACAGGGCAGGACAGGTCAGGCCCAGATCACGGGGCCGGACAGGCCATGTCCAGGTCACGGGGCAGGCCAGGTCAGGTCACAGAGGTGTCACAAGATAGGTCAGGTCAGGTCAGGTTACTGAGGTCGCCGAGCGAGGTGTCAGGTGATTGCATGGCAATACAAATGGTAGCGATGCAGAATACAATACTGGTTATACGCTGTACCGCTGCAACACATTACACACCGTCATGGGGCCGACGCCCCCGGGCACCGGTGGTGATGAAGGAGGCCCGCTTGGCCGCCCTCCGCTGTATCCACGTCCCCCAGCAGACGGTGGCCGGACTTCTTCGTCTGATCTGTTGGCACGCCAGAGGAGAGCCAGGTCAGGTCACGGTCATGGTTAGGGGCATGAGTCAGGGTCACAGGCAGGGTCACAGTCAGGGTCACAGTCAGGGTCACAGTCAGGGTTCGATTCAGGGTAAATAAAGGTCACGGTCACAGTCAATCACAGTCCACAGTCAGTCACAAGTCACAGTCACAGTCACAGTCACAGTCACAGCAGACACAGTCAGTCACAGTCCCAGTCACAGTCACAGTCACAGTCACAGTCAGTCACAGTCACAGTCAGTCACAGTCAGTCACAGTCAGTCACAGTCAGTCACAGTCAGTCACAGTCACAGTCACATTCACAGTCAGTTACAGTCACAGTCAGTCACAGTCAGTCACAGTCAGTCACAGTCAGTCACAGTCAGTCACAGTCAGTCACAGTCAGTCACAGTCAGTCACAGTCAGTCACAGTCAGTCACAGTCAGTCACAGTCAGTCACAGTCAGTCACAGTCAGTCACAGTCAGTCACAGTCAGTCACAGTCAGTCCACAGTCAGTCACAGTCAGTCACAGTCAGTCACAGTCAGTCACAGTCAGTCACAGTCAGTCACAGTCAGTCACAGTCAGTCACAGTCAGTCACAGTCCAGTCACAGTCAGTCACAGTCAGTCACAGTCACAGTCAGTCACAGTCACAGTCAGTCACAGTCACAGTCAGTCACAGTCACAGTCACAGTCACAGTCACAGTCAGGTCATGATCAAGGTCATGATCAAGGTTAGGGTCAAGACAGAGTCAGGGTCACCGTCGCGGTCCAGGTCAAAGGCAGGGCCAGTCATGGTCAAGATCGGGTCAGATCCAGGGTTCGAGTCAGGGTAAATCAGGGTCAGAGCCAGAGTCAGAGTCAGAGTCCAGAATCAGGGGCAGGCTGAGGAGAAAATTAGGAGATTGTGGTTCTTGTCATGATCGAGACTGGGGCCTGCAAGCGATGTATAACCAAATACTCGCTCACACGATCCCATCGAATATGTTAACATTCACGGCGCTTATAAACATTGCAATGGAACAGGGTCAGAGCGAATGTTGGGAAGGCAGCTCGGCATCAAACAAACCACGTATTTCCACGTTCACGCAAGCATCATCATTTGCGCGTCGTTCTTGCTTTGTTTCTGAGCATATCGCCCCAGCGCAGTCAGCTGCTGAGTTGGTGGGTGTGTCTCCGCTGCAGGGATGGTGGGTGTGTCTCCGCTGCTGAGTTGGTGCGTGTGTCTCCGCTGCCCAGGGATGGTGGGTGTGTCTCCGCTGCAGGGATTGTGGGTGTGTCTCCGCTGCCAGGGATGGTAGGTGTGTCTCCGCTGCTAGGGATGGTGGGTGTCTCCGCTGCCAGGGATGGTGAGTGTCTCCGCTGCCAGGGATGGTGGGTGTGTCTCCGCTGCTAGGGATGGTGGGGTCTCCGCTGCCAGGGATGAGTGTGGTGTGTCTCCGCTGCCAGGGTTGGTGGGTGTGTCTCCGCTGCTGAAGTTGAGTGGGTGTGTCTCCACTGTCAGGGTTGGTGGGGTGTGTCTCCGCTGCCAGAGATGGTGGGTGTGTCTCCGCTGCCAGGATGGTGGGTGTCTCTGCTGCCAGGGTTGGTGGGTGTCTCCACTGGCCAGGGATGGGTGGGTGTGTCTCCGCTGCCAGGGATGGTGGGTGTGTCTCCGCTGCCAGGGATGGTGGGTGTGTCTCCGCTGCCAGGGATGGTGGGTGTGTCTCCGCTGCTAGGGATGGTGGGTGTCTCCGCTGTCAGGATGTGGTGGGTGTCTCCACTGCCAGGGATGGTGGGTGTCTCCGCCGCTAGGGATGGTGGGGGTCTCCGCTACAGGATGGTGGGTGTGTCTCCGCTGCCAGGGTTGGTGGGTGTGTCTCCGCTGCTGAGTTGGTGGGTGTGTCCTCCGCTGCTGAGTTGGTGGGTGTGTCTCCGCTGCCAGCCGTTGGTGGGTGTGTCCTCCGCTGCCAGGGATGGTGGGGTGTGTCTCCGCTGCTGAGTTGGTGGGGTGTGTCTCCGCTGCCAGGGATGGGTGGGTGTGTCTCCGCTGTCAGGGATGGTGGGTGCGTCTCCGCTGGCTGAGTTGGTGGGTGTCTCCGCTGCCAAGGGATGGTGGTGCGTCTCCCGCTGCCAGGGTTGGTGGGGTGTCTCCGCTGCCAGGGATGGTGGGTGTGTCTCCGCTGCTGAGTTGGTGGGTGTGTCTCCGCTGTCAGGGATGGTGGGTTGTCTCCGCTACCAGGGATGGTTGGGTGTGTCTCCGCTGCAAGGGATGGTGGGTGTGTCCCTCCGCTTCTAGGGATGGTGGGTGTCTCCCGCTGCCAGGGATGGTGGGTGTGTCTCCGCTGCCAGGGATGGTGGGTGTGTCTCCGCTGCTAGGGATGGTGGGTGTCTCCGCTACCAGGGATGGTGGGTGTGTCTCCGCTGCCAGAGTTGGTGGGTTGTGTCTCCGCTGCCAGGGATGGTGGGTTGTGTCTCCGCTGCAGGGGATAGTGGGTATGTCTCCGCTGCCAGGGATGGTGGGTGTGTCTCCGCTGCTGAGTTGGTGGGTGTCTCCGCTGCCAGGGATGGTGGGTGTGTATCCGCTGCCAGAGTTGGTGGGTGAGTCTCCGCTGCCAGGGTTGGTGGGTGTCTCCGCCTACCAGGGATGGTGGGTGTGTCTCTGGCTGCCCAGGGATGGTGGTGTGTGTCTCCGCTGCCAGAGTTGGTGGGTGTGTCTCGCTGCCAGGGTTGGTGGGTGTGTCTCCCGCTGCCAGGGTTTGGTGGTGTGTCTCCGCTACCAGGGATGGCGGGTGTGTTTCCGCTGCCAGGGATGGTGGGTGTCTCCGCTGCCAGGGGTTGGTGGGTGTCTCCGCTGCCAGTGTTGGGTGGGTGTCTCCGCTGCCAGGGTTGGTGGGTGTGTCTCCGTAACCAGGGATGGTGGGTGTCTCCGCTACCAGGGATGGGTGGGTGTGTCTCCGCTGCCAGGTTTGGTGGGTGTGTCTCCGCTGCCAGGGATGGTGGGGTGTGTCTCCGCTGCCAGAGTTGGTGGGTGTGTCTCCGCTGCCAGAGTTGATGGGTGTGTCTCCGCTGCCAGGGATGGTGGGTGTGTCTCCGCTGCCAGGGTTGGTGGGTGTGTCTCCGCTGCCAGGGATGGTGGGTGTGTCTCCGCTGCCAGGGTTGGTGGGTGTGTCTCCGCTGTGTCTCCCGCTGCTGAGTTGGTGGGTGTGTCTCCGCTGCCAGGGATGGTGGGTGTGTCTCCGCTGCCAGAGTTGGTGGGTGTTTCTCCGCTGCCAGGGTTGGTGGGTGTCTCCGCTGCCAGGGTTGGTGGGTGTCTCCGCTGCCAGGGATGGTGGGTGTCTCTGCTGCCAGGGATGGTAGGGTGTGGTCTCCGCTGCCAGAGTTGGTGGGTGTGTCTCCGCTGCCAGGGTTGGTGGGTGTGTCTCCGCTGCCAGGGATGGTGGGTGTGTCTCCGCTGCAGAGTTGGTGGGTGTGTCTCCGCTGCCAGGGATGGTGGGTGTCTCCGCTGCCAGGGTTGGTGGGTGTGTCTCCGCTGCCAGGATGGTGGGTGTGTCTCCGCTGCCAGGGATGGTGGGTGTGTATCCGCTGCTGAGTTGGTGGCTGTGTCTCCGCTGCCAGGGTTGGGGTGTGTGTCTCCGCAACCAGGGGATGGTTGGGTGTGTCTCCGCTGCAGGGGTTGGTGGGTGTGTCTCCGCTGCTGAGTTGGTGGGGGTGGTCCTCCGCTGCTGAGTTGGTGGGTGTGTCTCCGCTGCAGGGAATGGTGGGTGTGTCTTCGCTGCCAGGGTTGGTGGGTGTGTCTCCGCTGTGAGTTGGTGGGTGTGTCTCCTGCTGCCAGGGATGGTGGTGTCTCGCTACCAGGATGGTGGGTGTGTCTTCGCTGCAGGAATGGTGGGTGTCTCCGCTGCAGGGATGGTGGGTGTCTCCGCTGCTGAGTTGGTGGGTGTCCTCCGCTGCCAGGGTTGGTGGGTGTCTCCGCTGCCAGGGTGGTGGGTGTCTCCCGCTGCTGAGTTGGTGGGGGTGTCTCCGCTGCCAGGGTTGGTGGGGGTGTCTCCGCTGCCAGGGTGGTGGGTGTGTCTCCGCTGCCAGGGATGGTGGGTGTCTCCGCTGCTGAGTTGGTGTGTGTGTGTCTCCGCTGCCAGGGATGGTGGGTTCCTCCGCTGCCAGGGATGGTGGGTGTGGTCTCCGCTGCTGAGTTGGTGGGTGTGTCTCCGCTGCCAGGGATGGTGGGTGTCTCCGCTACCAGGATGGTGGGTGTGTCTCCGCTTCCAGGGATGGTGGTGTGTCTCCGCTACCAGGGATGGTGGGTGTCTCCGCTACCAGGGATGGTGGGTGTGTCCCCCGCTACCAGGGATGGTGGGTGTGTCTCCGCTGCCAGGGATGGGTGGGTATGTCTCCGCTACCAGGGATGGTGGGTGTGTCTCCGCTGCTGAGTTGGTGGGTGTCTCCGCTGCCAGGGTTGGTGGGTGGGGTCTCCGCTGCTGAGTTGGTGGGTGTGTCTCCGCTGCCAGGGATGGTGGGTGTGTCTCCGCTGCCAGGGATGGTGGGTGTGTTTTTCGCTGCCAGGGATGGTGGGTGTGTCTCCGCTGCCAGGGATGGTGGTGTGTCTCCGCTGCCAGGGATGGTGGGTGTGTCTCCACTGCCAGGGATGGTGGGGTGTGTCTCCTCTTCCAGGGATGGTGGGTGTGTCTCCGCTGCTGAGTTCGTGGGTGTCTCCGCTGCCAGGGATGGTGGGTGTGTCTCGCTACCAGGGATGGTGGGTGTGTCTCCGCTGCCAGGGATGGGTGGGTGTGTTCTCCGCTGCCAGGGATGGTGGGTGTGTCTCCGCTGCCAGGATAGTGGGTGTGTCTCTGCTGCCAGGGATGGTGGGTGTGTCTCCGCTGCCAGGGATGGTGGTGTCTCCGCTGCCAGGGATGGTGGGTGTGTCCGCTGCTGAGTTGGTGGGTGTGTCTCCGCTGCTGAGTTGGGTGGGTGTGTCCTCGCTGCTGAGTTGGTGGGTGTTGTCTCCGCTGCCAGGGATGGTGGGTGTGTCTCCGCTGCCAGGATGGTGGGTGTGTCTCCGCTGCCAGGGATGGTGGGTGTCTCCGCTGCCAGGGTTGGTGGGTGTGTTCCGCTGCCAGGGATGGTGGGTGTGTCTCCGCTGCCAGGGATGGTGGGTGTGTCTCCGCTGCCAGGGATGGTGCCCGTGGTGGGTGTCTCCGCTGCTGAGTTGGTGGGTGTGTCCTCTGCTGCTGAGTTGGTGGGTGTGTCTCCGCTGCTAAGTTGGGTGGGTGTGTCTCCGCTGCTGAGTTGGTGTGTGTCTCGCTGCCAGGGATTGTGGGTGTGTCTCGCTGCCAGGGATGGTGGGTGTCTCCGCTGCTGAGTTGGTGGGTGTGTCTCCGCTGCTGAGTTGGTGGGTGTGTCTCGCTGCTGAGTTGGTGTGTGTCTCCGCTGCCAGGGATGGTGGGTGTGTCTCCGCTGCCAGGGATGGTGGGTGTCTCCGCTGCTGAGTTGGTTGGGTGTCTCCGCTGCTGAGTTAGTGGGTGTCTCCGCTGCAGGATGGCCAATGTATACCGCCCGGCGCAGTCAGCTGCTGAGTTGGTGGGTGTTGTCTCCGCTGCCAGGGTTGGTCAATGTTTACCGCCTTCCCAGCCGTGATATTTACACGTCAGGACAAACTGTCCCTGTGGAGTCGCGGTGACCAAGGCGCGTCATACGTCGCTCAGTATAAACACCAGTCTGGAGTGCAGGGGTCGGACAGTGCGCCGACTCCAGAGCAACGCCCACATTGGCGTCAGAGGACGCGAGCAGCCTCAGCCCGGGATGAAATTACACTGACTATTCTGCAGCCACGTACTCAGCACTATCCAGCTGCGCATGCGCAGTGGTCTGGCGTTAGTCTCGTACCTGGGATGGCGTTAATGCCAGCAGTCCGATCACCACAGCTCCCGGTTTGATCCAGTCGCCTTTGACGAAGTGCGGCTTGCCGATGCCCACCACCAGAATATCGGCCCGTTGGACCTGCAGACACACACCGCGTCAGTAGTGCGGGACGCGACCAGCCAGGAGCACGTATGTCACGATAATTTAAATACCACGTCGATGACGTCGGGATGTAAGTCCGATGCCCGCAGATTATTTACATTCGCCAGGGAGCGTTATGGCACCTCGGGAGTCTCAATGCCAGCAAATGGTCATTTGGCGTAAAACGTCTCGAGAACGAAAATAACTGATGAGCAAGATGAAAGAGTTCGTACCCAATTGCGATTACGCAGTACGCACATCCAGGGTCACATTTGTATTTTACATTAACCGCCAGAATGCCCACATCAGGCATCCTAACGCGACTGGAAATCTGAGACGCCCCCGATGCAGCGTCGCAGCCGCCCATAGCCGGCTAAGCCAGTATAAACCGGTTATCGATCTGGTATAAACCGGAACATCGCCAGACTCAAAACAATTCCGTATAGGGGTGGGTCCGTATAGGGGACAGTCAAAACGATTCCTTATAGCAGCATTGTTAAAATAAACGTTGGGACATTTAAATTCAACAAACGAATAATTAGGCAATGCATGCAAGTACAAAAGAAGCATCTGCAACAAACATCACAGAAACATCTGCAACAAACATCACATAAAATCTTGCAACAAACATCACAGAAACATATGCAACAAACATCAGAGAAACATCTGCAACAAACACCACAGAAACATCTGCAACAAACATCACAGAAACATCTGCAACAAAACATCACAGAAACACAGTCAAATCATAAAAAAAACATGTAAAACCTCAAACTCTCACACCTGACCAGAGACCAACTACTAAGGCAGGACGTGTCGGCCTGCCACCACCCTCAGAAGTCTCAGCCTACCACCCCCACCCCACCACTCTCCTCGTCCTGACCAGTCAGAAGTCTGAGCCTACCACCCCACCCCAACCACTCTCCTCGTCCTGACCAGTCAGAAGTCTGAGCCTACCACCCCACCACCCCACCCCTCTCCCTCGTCCTGACCAGTCAGAAGTCTGAGCCTACCACCCCACCCCACCCCTCTCCTCGTCCTGACCAGTCAGAAGTCTGAGCCTACTCCCCCACCCCTCTACTCGGTCCTGACCAGTCAGAAGTCTGAGCCTACCACCCCACCCCACCCCCTCTCCTCGTCCTGCGTGTGTACTCACATGCTCCTGGATGTTCTTGGTGCGGGAGTGGCAGGTGGAGACGGTGGCATGGTGCCACTTCAGCAGCTCAGCCATCGGAGAGCCCACGATCTTACTGCGCCCCAGCACTACCGCCCTCTGCCCCCTTGATCTCCACACCGGCCCCTGAGACCCAGGGGTGTCAGGTTAGACGAGCACGCTCGCGCGCAGCTCCCACCCGTGCAAGGGAGCAACACGCCCTGCATTGATGGCCACCAGTTCACTGGTGATCTGCACGCAGTGTCCAAACAGTCATTTATTTGGGAGGGAAATGACACCCAAATGTGAATAATTTTCCCACCTCCCAAATTATGAATTGATATTGATTATGACAAAATATCGACTAAAAATACATTATTTCAACGAAAACCACTGCTTTTCATATTCAAAACAAATCAATATTGTCCCATTTTGTACATAATTGTCCACTCTCATGATCTTTTTGCTCAAATTTTCCACTCTGACACCCAGCAAAAAATAAAATGTTGTGACTCTGTTTGCACGTCACTGAGTGGGTAGAGGTTCGACAAGCGACGCACAGTGGACAGAACAACAAACTTGAGAAGCCACAGACCCGGTGTCGTTTTCTGTCCCCCGTTACTTCAGACATAGTGAAATTCAAGCGGAGTTCTACCTCATGTTTGTGGGCTTTTCAGCCGGCCTTTCTACATAACATTAAAAGCAAACTATATATGTAACATATATAATATGGATTAAAATGAGGCACAGGTGAGAACTTTACGCATTTAATACCCTGGCAACACCGTGTTGAAGCAGGGAACAATCTGATTCACAGCGGACGTGACAACTTGTCGGTTTGCTTCAAACTTCTGATATAAGACTACAGTTGCGAGCAGCCTTGTAATTTGGGCCATTTTCTGGACTTTTTTGGGTTCAAAGAAATTTTGCTCTCTTCATATTTGTTCAGGAAATTTGGTCTCTTTTCGCCTGATCTTACC